>ML295394.1:0-58438 GCA_005239495.1 Nicotiana undulata
CAAGCCTTTTCTCTTGTTTGCCCATCTAGCTCGAACACCCTCGGGGTAGAGTTTTGAGGCCAGACATACTGCATTCTCGCAGTGATCTTTTTCCACCACTGGTTGCATCGGGTGGTTTGGGATACCCAGGGCGTCATTAATTTCATCCACCCCGAATCGCACCTGCTTCCCTCTGATGGTGAGCCTGGGATCCCTGAAGGAAGACCGCCTGAGGTTGGCGTAGAACTCACTGACCAATGTCTCATTTGCCGTGCATGGAGTGGGGATGAAACCCGTCCATCCAGACGATTGGAGCCGTTCATAAAATCCAGGCAGCTTTTCATTAACTTTGTCCATAGCTATGCCTCGCTCAAGAACAAATTTCTTCGTGAGGAGTTGTTCAAAGTACCGGCGTTGGCATGTGGCAGACATAAACTGGTATTCATCATATTGTTCTGCAATCTCCTTCTCATTTTCATAGTGTTAGCCTTGGGTCGGGTCCATTTGGTCAATCAAAATACCTAAAAAATTGAAAACGAAGTTAGGCCGGCAGTAGGACCACATTAAGCAACTTAAATTATTGCAATTTGGCCAAAGAACCAAGCCGAACGAGCCCGAGATTGGTCTATTGCGACCACACTGTTTTTGCACAAAGTTGCCAGTTTCTGCACCTGCGGACTTTTGGTCGCAGGTGCGGTATCGCAACAGCGGCTTTTTGCGCACCAGCGACTCAGGATTCGCAGGTGCGGAGTCGCACCAGCGAAAGAATTTTCGCACCTGCGGTCCTTCGTCCAAATTTTCACTGCCCAGAATTTGCTTCTATTTTTTTTTTCAATTGAACAATGATTTGGGAGGCTAATCTGTACTCAAGACTTCCAGATTAGTAGACCCATTGTCATCAAGACTTCAGTTATTCTTAAATCAAAGTTCAATGCACTCGATTTCCCCTCGTTTACCTTACCCGAACACTTTGCGAGAAAATGCCTATTAATCTCTCCTCACACAACTTCACAACTAGTTTAAATCTCTACGCTCAACCAATCCTCACCCCTCTACTCTAGTTGCAAGCNNCTGCCTCTATGCTTGAATGATTAAAAAAGTAGAACTGACCTGGGATGCTGCAATTAAATATGCACAGATGGGAGACTTCCGCGCCTGCGGTCAATGTTCCGCACCTGCGGGACTGCATGTGCGAATATATGGTCGCACCAGCGAATTAGGTCGCACCTGCGATTGATTCAGCCGCGTCTGCGAGATCGCACCTGCGGCCAATTGACCGCAGGTGCGAAAATACCTGGATCTGCCTCAAATCTTTCTGTGTTGGTATGCGATCGCATTTTGGAATCGCATATCAAATGTGCGATCGCACATGGACCTGGCATCATCGCATTCTTGGGCAGTGTTGCCCAGAGGCATTTTTGTGCCCTTTTTGCAATGCGTTTGGCCCCCTGGTGTCCTAAACCTACTCAGATCAACTCCAAAAAATATGAAACTTGGCAGATTGGTTAGAAATAATATAAGAAGCTATGTTAAAAAGAAAATTTTCAAAAATGACTCAAAAAATTATTTGAGCCACGATGGGTTGCCTCCCACCAAGCGCCGCATTTAACGTCGTGGCACGACGCAAGTCAACTTTTACCACTTTTCTCGCCACTTTGACGATATGAACTGGGCACCTAGCTTGGAATCAAGCTTGTGACCACGAGTGGTGGGAGGTGGTAGAAAGATGACCGAGCCAAGCCTCAATTTCTTCATTTTGCACTTCTTGGCCCGTATGTGAGGAATGTCATTTTGCCTTCTTTGTTCTTCAAATTGCAAGATGTAAGGCACAAAATTTTCCTCCTCGCAATACTCCAGGGACTCATGTAGCTCAACTTCCGTTTCACCACACAATTCCAAAGTTGAGAAATGCTTGGAATGTGCCTTCAAAATCCCAACTTGCAATTTTTCTTCAATTTTGACATCCTCATTTCCCCCCGGAATTGAGTCAAACTCAACCAAATTTTCAATCACCACGGTTGACTCAAGTTCCATATTTTTGTTGGCATCCAAAACTTTTATGGAGTCGGTTGGCGTATGTTCAAGGCTTGATTTCTCAAAGTAACACTCATCCTTGCCCTCAGTGATGAACTCTTCTTGACTTTCATCCACACTTGCGACTTGAGACACATGATGAGTTTCCATCAATGCTTGCAATTGATCCTCCAAAGTGCGGATGTGTTTGTCGTTCTGAGCTACATCACATTTCAAGCCTTCGAGCGCGAGGTTGTGCTTTTCCTCATTTTCCAGAATGGCCTCCAACATATGCATCATCCTCTCATTTTGAGCATTTGAGAGTTCTTCTTGGTTTTGTTCAAGTGCCATGGATTCAACTTCTTGGCTATCACTCACCTCCAAGGCTTTTTGAGCCCTTGAAGCTTCAATCATTGCATCCATTTGTGAGTGTAGCCTTTCAAGTACCAAATCATTTTGGAGATTGGTCTCCAAAAGTTCCTCCAAGGCATGTTGCTCATGGTTTCCTTTTTCAAGTAGACATTCCAACATGAGCTTGAACTCTCCATTGCTATTATGCTCAAATTCCTCCACTTCATTGCCCCTAAAATTTCCATCACAAAAAGTAGATTCATCATAGTGGGGGCTCGGGGAAGGGACGGACAAATACAAACAATCATACACATGACCATTTTGGCCACCACACCTATCACAAATACTCCACTCATGGGTTTGAAATTGTGCGCACAAGTCATCCCCGGGAGAATTTAAACAATTTTGCCACGAGTGTGGTCCTCCACAATAAGGACAAGGGTCATCAAAATATGAACAACTACCATCCAACCAATGTTCATTATGTGATGCCATTTTTTTTTTTATATGAAAAATTAAGAAAATAAACAAGAAAAATTAATTACACAAATACTCACAAGTTTGGATCAAAGCACTCAAGCTTACTTCTCCAACAACCAATAACCTAAGTTACGCCTATTGTTCCCCGGCAACGGCGCCAAAATTTAATACACTCAATTTACACCTTAAAAGAGTGTAAGCGATCGTTATCAAATATAGTAACCCAACAAGGTTGGGGTCGAATCCCACAGAGAACAATATGAGGGCGTTTAGGAATGCTAGAGAATTATCACTTATCGTGCAGTGCCAAACAAATATGATTTTGGGTTTTTGATAATTGTTTATAACTAAATGCGAAAATATAAACTAACCTAGAAAGCAATTAAAATGATCGATGGCAACAAGTATCGATGCTTCGGGTATTACACTCGAGTAACGATCCAATGTATTTCACGATTTTACAAATATGAGCGGGTAATGTTAATTAGCCACGGATAACATTTCTTAATTAGCTTTTCCCAAAGACTAACAAGACTTCCTAATTGAATTATCCCTAACCCAATTAGGAGATTAAGCACTTCCGAGTTTGGCTACAAGTAGTTCAATCCTATCCCTAGGTAGAATCTATAAAATGAGGGTTAAATCCTCAAGTTCTTGTTAATTAATCTTTCCCAACCCCAAATAATCTTTTCCAAAACTAATTCGGAGTTAATGGGCGAGTCCTAGGGTTAGCTAATCCCTTTGGAAACATTAAAGAACAAGAATAATTAAAATAACAAACACCCACTTCACAAATATAATAAAATCATTCAATACATAAGCACAACAAGGTATTTAATCCACACTTTAAATATGAATATTCCCATAAACCATATTCAAGTGTTGGAAAAATACTACACACTTAGATATACAATACAAAGCAAGGAAATGAAGAAATAAACACAAATGGGTAAAGAAAACTTCACCACAATGTCGAAATCTACAAATCCAAAGTGTGTGTGCAAACCCACAAATCAATACTTGTTCTTCTCTACTCAAAATATATTTACAAAGCTCAAAATATATTCAAAGATATTATTTTCTTGCCAAAATATCTCAAAAATGGCTGCTAGGTCGAGTATATAAAAGTTGAAGTTGGAAAATGTGATTTTACACCTTTGTCCAAATCTGATGCCCGACTACCGCACCTGCGGAAGATTCATCGCAGGTGCGATTCCGCAGGGGCGGAATTTTTCTTGCAGGTGCGGGTTCTGAGTTGTGTCACTTTTCCGCAGGGGCGGATGTCTGTTCGCACCTGCGGTTCCGCAGGTGCGTGAATTTCATCGCAGGTGCGAGATTAAGCTGGTTTGAATTCTATCGCAATTGCGGACATTTGGTCGCACCTGCGGTTCCGCAGGTGCGAGTCTTGTGTGCCTGAGCCAGCTTCGCAGGGGCGACAATTCCTCGCAGGCGCGAGGTCGCGCTTGCGTCCAAGAATCCGCATGTGCGGAATCACTGAAGCCTTTCATGCATATTTTCACCGCTTTTTGTCCAACTTTCAGTCCAATTCAACACCAACCTTCATAGCATCATTTCCCTGAAAATTGAGCGATTACACACTAACAACGACCTCAAATTATCATTTAACAATACAAAATCTAATGAGAAAAGGCTAAAATGAGTGGTAAAATCACCACTCATCAGCAAGACGAGCTGCATCAATTCAAAAGGAACAAAGTGTGGCATCTGGTACCTAGACCCTCAGATCGAACCATCATAGAGACCTGGTGGGTATTCAGGAACAATCTTGATGAACATGGTAACACTACAAGGAACAACGCAAGCCTAGTTGTCCAAGGTTTCAGTCAGGAGGAAGGAATTGATTATGACGAGACTTTTGCTCCAGTTGCTTGTATGGAAGCTATCAGAATCCTCATTGCCTTAGCATCACATATGGAATTCACTCTGTTCCAAATGGATGTCAAAAGTGCATTTCTGAATGGTTTTCGCAAGGAAGAAGTCTATGTAAAGCAACCTCCAGGATTTGAATGTCATGAACACCCTGAATATGTGTTCATTGGATAAGTCACCGTATGGATTGAAGCAGGCTCCTCGAGCTTGGTATGAAAGGTTGTCAAAATTTCTCTTAGAAAATGGTTTTGCAAGAGCAAAAATTTACAACACTCTGTTTCTGAAAAAAACGAGGAAGGAACCTGCTCATTGTCCAAGTATATGTTGATGATATCAGTTTTGGGGCAACAACTGACTCACTTTGTAGGAATTTGCAAAACTCATAGGAAGTGAGTTTGAGATGAGCATAATGGGGGAGTTTAATTTCTTCTTGGGTTTTCAGGTGAAGCAGTCCACAAAGGGAACATTCATCAGTCAGCAGAAATATATCAAGGAGCTTCTGAAGAGGTTTGACATGGAAGCATCAAAAGTGATTGACACTCCCATTGCCACTGCTACTCGACTGGACATGGATGAATCTGGCCCTCCTGTAAATCAAACAATGTATAGAGGCATTATTGTGTCTCTGATTTATCTTACTGCCAGCAAATCATGCATTTTTTCCAGTGTAAGACTATGTGCAAGGTTTCAGTCAAATCCCAAGGAATCCCATCTGAAGGCTGCCAGAAGAATTTTGAGATATCTTAAGGGAACACGAGACCTGGTTCTGTACTACCCTTCAGGTGACAATTTTAATCTTATTCGGTATGTTGATGCTGATTATGCAGGTTATCTTGTGGACAGGAAAAGCACATCTGAAATGGCTCACTTCTTAGGATCATGTCTTATTTCATGGGGCACAAGGAGGAAAAATTCAGTTGCTCGTTCAACAGTTGAAGCAGAATATGTTGCTGTAGCTTCCTACAGTGCTCAGCTCATATGGATCAAACAACATTTGGAAGATTTTGCTGTGTACACTGACTGTGTGCCTCTTAAATGTGACAACACCAGTGCACTCAACATGGCCAAGAACCTGGTCCAGCATAAAAGAACCAAGCATATTGATGTGAGGCATCATTTTCTCAGAGACAATGCGGAGAAGGGGCTTATCTGCATGAAGTTCTGCAGTACAGAAGACCAAATTGTAGATCTTCACCAAAGCCCTGAGCAGAGAACAATTTTGAGAGAAACAGGATGGCAATGGGGCTAATAAAGCCTTATTGAGAACCTGATTCTTTCCATATGGCTATGAAAGTTACATTCAGGTAAAATTAGCTAAGGTGTTTTCTGGCCAAGTCTAACTCACTTCTATACTGTTGCAGGTAGACACGCATGATGATTATAGAAGCTGCAGAAACAATGCATGGGCGGTAAAAGAGGGTTGAGAATTTTTGAAAGACCGGTCAAGAACCTGGTTCTTGTACCACAAGTTAGTAGTTTTGTATTTTTTTCATGCATATCTAAAAAGAAACAAAAGTAAATTCCATGTCATCAACCTTTTCAAACCATGTATGTCACATCTTTTCATTCAAATCCTTTCACTTCCCTCTGAAACGTTGCACCTTCCTACACATCTACCGTCGTTTCAGAACCCATTTCTCTTTCCCTCATAATTTCCTTTTCCCTCATTAAAATCCTTTAACTTCCAAACCTTGAGCGATCATCTCTCTCTTTCTCAGCCTCTCCAGAACCTTCAAACTAATCATCTACCATGGTTGAAGATCAAACAACCCTTCCCACCATTGAAGAGAAAACCCTCGACTCCTCTGCTCCTGCAGAAACACCTCTAAACATCCCCCTTCCACCACTCTTTACACCGAAACACCTAAACCTGATTCCCCTTCACCCTCCACCTCTCTCACCACTCCCTCATACCATACTCTTACTCTAAGTGTTGAGAACTCATAAATACCTAAAATCGATAATATCTCTTCTCTATCGTCTGAGATTCTCAAAGACCAGAGCAAAGATGAAGAAAAGAGTGAGACTCCACAGGCAGAAAAGGTCTTTGAGGAAGATATTGATCAGTCTATATGTACTCTTGTCTTGGATGTTGTTGCACCCATGGAATCTCAGGAGAGAAGGGCCATAGAAAACATGTTGGCCATTGCTGCTGAAGGAATATTGAATGAGGAAATCTCTACCATGCCTGAGTCCCAGGGGGAAGGGAATCAGTCCACAGTGGTAGAAGGAACAATGGTTCTATACGAACCATCTGCACCAGAAGAGGCTACTAGGACCCATCTTGATGAACCTGACCTCTATCCTGAGGAAACATGTTAGGAATCATCTTCCCAGGTCAACTTCGACCCTGTTCCTTCACCTCACTTTGACGCTGAGCCATTAGACGAAATCCCCCCCTATTGTAAGATCTAGTGATGAGGATGCTCATGATGATGTTGCTCTAAGTGCACGTTTTAAAGTAAGGAAGCCAGTAGTCACTCCTGAACCCCTCCTAAGCGACCTACCACAAGGTTGCAAAAGAATGAGGCTCTTGAGTCCGCCTTCAAGAAAAGTAAAAGGAGTAACAGGAAGAAGAAAAAGAGGTTGGTGAAGGATGGAGAGATTATTTGCGATAAGAACATTCCGGTAGTAGAAGTTGATGAGGAAGCTCAAGAGGAACCAAGTTCCTTTGTTAAGAGATCTCAGGAAAAGAAACAATCTGCTGAGAGTGCTTCAAATGAGGCTGTTAAAACACCCCGCAAAAAGTCTCTGAAAGGTTGTGACAATTTAAATCAAGTGGTGAAGGAAGAATCAGTGTCTGATGAAGATATTCTAGTGAAATCAAGTGGCGAGGGTAAGTCCATTGGCAGGTCTGGTAAAAGAAAATTGGAGAATGTAAAGGAACCCGTTTCTGTGGCCGCGCCTTCTTGTTGTAGGCGCGGGCCATTCTTTGTTGGTACAACTGCCCGTGGCAAACTGCAACCATCCTTTTTTCATCAATTAGAGTTAATTGTTCCAATCGGGTTTCGACCCATTCATTATCCTCAATTTATGCTTCGACAATAATTCGAAGGGCGGGAATTTCAACTTCTGCGGGTATTACGGCTTCAGTGCCATAAACAGATAGATAAGGAGTAGCTCCAACCGACGTGCGTACGGTCGTGCGATATCCTAATAACGCAAAGGGAATTTCTCGTGCCATTGCCTGGAAGTTTGGATAATTTTCCTGAGAATATTCTTGATATTTTTGTTTGCTGCTTCAACGGCGCCATTGGCTTTGGGACGGTAAGGGGTGGAGTTGCGGTGTGTGATTTGGAACTGCTCACATACCTCCCTCATCAAGTTGCTGTTCAGATTTGCGGCATTGTCGGTAATGATAGTCTTTGGGATACCAAAACGACAGATGATATTAGAGTGCACGAAATCCACCACTGCTTTCTTAGTGACAGCTTTAAGTGTGGTTGCCTCGACCCATTTTGTGAAATAGTCAATTGCGACCAAGACAAATCTGTGTCCGTTTGAGGCCTTTGGCTCGATCGTCCCGATGACATCCATTCCCCAGGAAAAAACCGGCCAGGGTGCAATTCTGATGGTGGTGCATGGATCAAATCGCCATGAATTTGAAACTTATGGCATTTTCGGACGAAGGTGAAGGAATCTTTCTCCATGGTCATCCAATAATACCCGGATCGCGAGATTTTCTTTGTGAGAACATACCCATTTAGGTGGGGACCGCATACTCCTGAATGCACCTCGTTCATGATCTTTTCGGCTTCCTTGATATCTACACACCTTAATAGATTCAGATTGGGAGTCCTCTTATACAGTACTTCCCCACTAAGGAAGAAAATGTTGGCGAGTCTCCGGATGGTTCTCTTTTGGTCCCCATTGGCCTGCTCTGGATATTCTTTTATTTTCAAGAATCTTTTGATATCATGATACCATGGTTGGACATCGGGCTCTAATTTGACCGTGTTGCAATAACCATGCCTTTCCTTGATTTGAATTTCCAACGGGTCAATGTGAACATTACCCGGATATGGCAGCATTGCAGCTATGGTAGCCAGTGCATCGTCTAACTCATTGTGGCATCGAGGAATATATCTGAACTCGACAACTTTGAATCGTTTGCTAAGATCTTCCACATGTTGTCTGTATGGAAGGAGCTTAACATCTCGAGTTTCCCATTCTCCCTGAGCCTGCTTGATGATCAAATCAGAATCTCCCATGATCAATAACTCTTCTACATCCATGTCAATGGCCATATTCATGCCCATTATACAGGCTTCATATTTGGCAGTATTGTTTGTACAGAAGAAACGAAGACGGGCTGTGGCCAGATAGTGCTGTCTTGTGGGCGAAATCAAGATTGCCCCAATCCCAACTCCTTTTGCATTGACTGCTCCATCAAAGAACATTTTCCAAGTGCTGGCGTCCTCAGAAGTTATCTCGACTGAGTTTACCTCCTCGTCTGGGAAGTAAGTACTTAGAGGTTGGTAGTCGTCATCGACAGGATTTTCTGCCAATAGATCTGCCAAGGCCTGGGCTTTAATTGTCGTGCGAGTAACATAGACTATGTCGAATTCGGTGAGCAAAATCTGCCACTTTGCTAATCTCCCGGTGGGCATTGGCTTTTGGAATATGTACTTCAATGGATCCATCCTAGTGATGAGGTAGGTGGTATAAGCCAACAAATAATGCCGGAGCTTCTGAGCGACCATAGTTAGAGCGCAACAATTTCTTTCCAACAGCGTATACTTGGCTTTGTAGCTCGTGAACTTCTTGCTCAAGTAATATATGGCATGTTCTTTCTTCCCGGTTGCGTCATGTTGCCCGAGAATGCACCCGAAGGAATTTTCTAACACCGACAGGTATAAGAACAAAGGTCTTCCTGGTTCTGGTGGGACTAGCACTGGCGGGTTCGATATATATTCTTTGATCTTGTAGAAAGCATCCTGGCATTCGTCTGTCCATTTGATGGTTGCATCTTCTTCAACAGCTTGAATATAGGCTCACATATGGATGTCAACTGAGCGATGAACCTGGTGATGTAATTCAACCTACCCAGCAGACTCATGACCTCCTTCTTGGTTCTTGGAGGTGGGAGATCCTAAATAGAATTTATCTTTGTCGGGTCCAGCTCGATGCCCCGTCGACTGACTATAAACCCCAATAATTTTCCAGATGGAACTCCGAAGGCACACTTGGCTGTGTTTAATTTCAGATCATATTTACGCAGGCGTTCGAAGAATTTCCTCAAATGCAGTACATGGTCATCTTGCGTCCTGGATTTAATAATCACATCATCCACGTATACCTCAATCTCATGATGCATCATGTCGTGGAAAATGGCGGTCATGGCCCTCATATGCATTGCCCCAGCGTTCTTTAGACCGAACGACATGACTCGGTAACAATAGGTTCCCCATGGTGTAGTGAAGGTTGTCTTTTTCTCATCTTCTTCATCCATCAATACCTGGTGATATCCCTCGTAGCAATCCACGAAAGACTGTACCTCATGTTTGGCACAATTTTCAACCAGGATATGTATGTTTGGCAGTGGAAAGTTATCTTTTGGGCTTGCTTTATTCAAATCTCGGTAGTCGACACATACTCTGACCTTTTCGTCCTTCTTAGGTACCGGGACCACATTGGCCAGCCAGGTGGTGTATTTGACCACTCGGATTACTCCAGCTTTTAGTTGTTTAGTGACCTCTTCTTTGATTTTGTCACTCATGTCTGTTTTAAATTTCCTTTGCTTTTGTTGGACATGTGGATAACCGGGGTAGGTCGGCAATTTGTGTACCACCAAGTCAACACTTAGTCCGGGCATGTCGTCATAGAACCAAGCAAATACGTCTTTGAATTCAAATAGAAGTTGAATCAAAACGTCCCTAGTTCTTTCATCAGTGTGGACGCTTATCATGGTTTCTCATACCTCTTCTGCATTACCCAAGTTAACGGGTTCTGTTTCGTTTAAGTTTGGCTTAGGCTTATTCTCGAATTATTCCAATTCTCGATATATTTCCCTAAAAGCCTCTTCTTCATCATATTCCGGTTCTTGATTCATTATTTCGAGGTTAGACAGCGTATTAAGATCAGAGCATGAAGTCCGCAAGTATGTCATGTTATTTAAAGCCGCATTATTAGGACTGAAAATAAGAAAAATAAACAAAAATTAGAAAGAACAATAGACGATGGAATTTTTATTTCATTTCATGGAATTTGAACATAGGAGGGTTTACATCGGAATTCAAAAGGCAATAAATTTAAAAACACTTGAGTTACACCTTAAAATAACTCATAGTGCAGGAAAGATGGCAAAACTGAACTACCGGGACTCCCGCCTGACGGGGAATGGAGTAGCATTCCAGTTCTGCAACTTGGCATTTGGGCCCATGTATTGCACCTCAGCGGTGCTTGATCCTTCTCCCGGCTGAACCATGTTAGTTTCATATAACACTTGCTTCATGGCCTTGCAGATTTCTTCAATCTCTTCGGCCGTAAAGGCCTCCTCTTCTTCTTCAATATATTGTGGTTTGATGAAGGTCTTAGTAATGTGTGGGACTGGCTGAGGCAGGTCCCATCCATTATTTTTACGGGCGTCGGCCCATTTCACATCTTCATCCGTGTCCTAAAAACCTATGCCAAAGAATATTTTGGCGGCGGGTAGGGAGATTTGTTCAGTAATGCCTTGTAGGGACACCCCAAGCCCCTTTCCGTATTTGTATCCATGTCTAATCATGTCGGTAGCGATCATGATTGACGCATTTGATAGACAGGGCTGTGGGCATGGAGCACCTTCTTCGTGCTAACCGGCAAGCACAATTTCAAACGCCTGATAGACAATATGCTCACTTCCTTCTCTGGCTTCAAGACAGGGGACCGAGGGGTCTCTATATATTGACTGCGCATCCTCCCCATGGACCACTATTTCCTGATTTTCATGTTCAAACTTGACCATCTGGTGGAGGGTGTAAATTCATGGTCTTCCTAGCAGGAAATTATATGAGGTGTCCATATCCAAGATTTGGAAGGTTACCGTAAAGTCCACATGGCCGACTGTCATGATTATGTCTATTTCGCCAATGGTGTCCCTTTTGATTCCGTCTAAGGAGCGGGCACATACGTTATTAGGCCTGATTCTTTCAATGCCGATTTCCATCCTTTGAAGCGTTGACAAGGGGAAAATATCTACCCCGGAACCTCCATCAAGCATAACTCTCTTCACGTAATATCCATCACTTTTAACTGTTAAGTGTAAGGATTTGTTGTGAGCGGCCCCCTCGGGAGGTAGATCATTCCGGCTGCAGGAAATTTTGTTTACTTCAAAGAAGCGCTCAGCCATTCTCTCTAATTGTTCGAATGAGGTTTCCGCTGGCACATACGCTTCATTCAGCGTTTTCAAGAGTATTGTTTTATGCTCGTTTGAGCCCATCTACAGAGATAAAAGTGAGACTTGGTCAGGAGTTTTACTGAGCTCTTCAATTATGGCGTATTCGGACATGTTCATTTTCTTGAAGAACTCTTCAGCTTCTTCGGAGGTGATAGGTTTTTTAAGAGGGAAGCGTGTGTGCTTGTTTTTGGCTAGCTGTTTTAGATTGAGGTATCCTTTAGAGGAGTTTGCTTCAATTGAATTCCCTATGATCTCTTTTCCTTTGTATGTTACTACCGTCTTGTTGTAATTCCAAGGGACGGCAAATTATCCTTCACGGGAGTTTGCGACGCGCGACTAATAACCACGGGCTCATTCAGCCTTGGTGAAATTATTTTCCCCCGCGCCACATACGTCCCCTTTGGCACGTACATTTTCGGGCTGTTCATCATTGCTTTATTGAATTTCAATCTTCTGGGAGGACTTAAGACGCATCGTTCCTTCCTGGGTGCCCTGGGGACGTAAAGAACAACGTCTTTAGAGGGTCCTATCTTTGTCTTGGCTTCAGCCTTCCCTGTGGCTTGAGGGACGAGGTTACTCTTCTTCATTTCCTTGGCTGGCTTGGGTGCCTCCTTGGGATTTTTCTCTATATCTGCGATGGCGATGATAGCTTTTAAAGATGGATCAAAATCTTGGTCCTCGCAAATCATGTCGATAATGGGTCCATTATTGTGGGTGGGCAATGGATTGTTCGTCACATTGGGAGCTTCTTCGTCCCATAATACCACTTTCTTTTGTTCTATAAGGTTCTCCACAGCTCGTTTTAGGGTCTAGCACTCCTCTGTGTCGTTCCCTTCTGCTCCCCGGCTTATATGATGCTGATGTTGGATTTTGCCTGGTTGGAGGTGCGGGATGCAAAAGTCCCATATGGACTAACTTTGGGAAAAGGCTTGAATAGCTCACCGATAGGAGTGAAGTTAGGTCTCCTTGGTGGTTCACGGGGGTAGGTATTGTATGGATAGTTGTTTTGAGGAGGGCATGGATTATTTGGAGCTGGGGGAAGATGGTTATTTCTTGGGGGTGGAGCTCTGTTCTGGTTGTATTGTTGTTGCGGCCTGGGATGCAGCTGAGCATTCATCACCGCCTAGGGAAAAGGGGACGTAGAATAAGCTGCGTCTTGGTGAGGATAGTAGTGTTGGGAAGTTTTGGAATATGGACTTGGGTATCCCTGAGGTCGTCGAAAATTCCTGACCTCGGAAGCCATCATAGCCCCTTCCTCTTTCTTCTTTCTGTTGAATGCGCTCCCGGGTCCTCTTTGGATTGCCTAAGAGGTCGCTCTTATGGCTGATTGGCTTAGGATACGATCGGTCTTTAGACCATTCGCAACCATTTCCCCAATTTTGATTGCCTCTGCAAGTGGTTTTCCAATGGCGGACATCATATTTTGGAAGTAATCAGCTTCCTGTGCTTGTATAAAAACACTGACCATTTCAACCTCGTCCATCGGAGGTTTGAAACTGGAGGCTTGTTCACACCACTTAATAGCGTACTCTCTGAAACTTTTTGAGGACTTCTTTTCTAGATTGGATAGAGAGTTTCTATCGGGAGCGATATCTACGTTGTATTGGAATTGTCGAACAAAGTCTCGGGCCAGGTCATCCCATATGTGCCAGCGGGATATATCCTGGTCCATGTACCATTTTGATGCAATCCTTGTCAAGCTTTCTCCGAAATATGCCATGAGAAGTTCCTCTTTCCCACCTGCTCCCCCGAGTTGGTTGCAATACCTTTTCAGATGAGCTATGGGGTCCCCATGTCCGTCATATTTCTCGAACTTGGGGGTTTTAAACCCAAGAGGTAAGTGGAGACGCTTTTTTGCCCTCTCAGTCCCTGTATGTTCTTGAGGCTCTGCTCGATACTCTTCATTTTCTGAGCCATCTCTTCGTGCTCGGGGCTTTTCTTATCTCGTCTCAAAGTAACTTCATACTAAGGTTGTTGGAGGTATGATTTGGGAGTGACATGAGTGGTGTCCAGATGGAACGACGACGCTTGGAATGTGAACGCCGGTGGCTCAAAGCTTGGCCCAGAGATAGTTGGTGGAGTCGTGGCAGAGATCGGTGGTGCGGTGAAAATATTGGAAGACACACCGGAAAATAGGGACTGGGGGCGAACCTCAGAAGGCCTTCCGGCAAAGTGAGACGACATAGTTGGGTATCCAAATGGCGTGGTTGGGTAACTTATAGGGATGTTGGAGGTCCCACCTGTCCTGGGAATTATCTATGGGAAACCCGGGATGGTACTGGGTGGTTCCCTACCATTGGACCATGCGTCCCACATTTCCAGCATGCGGCAACGCAGGATTCTGTTCTCTTCAGCTGTGGAAGACTCAGATGTTGGGATGACTGGATTCGGTTCATCCACGGAAGAGTTGGCGATTGATAAGTGACTTTCAGATGTCATTTCTACGCTCCCTTTTGATCTAGTGAAGTACGGATGGGAAGCCAGGTTACCACAAAACCAACCACCTAAAAAACACCTTAAAGAGCGAACCGCAAAACGTTAGGTTGAAACATTTATCACATAGGGAATCGCACGTTTGGGGTATGCAATGCACCTAGGCAATTAAACGCCTTCTATATGTCTTGCAACAGTTGTGTGTTTCATCCCGACTTTATTTCTTGGATTTGAACTTTCCCCTTTTTTATTCTATTTTTACCCTTTGTTTTTCTCTGTCATTTTATCACTTTTTTCTTTCTGTTATTATTATTATTATTAATATTATTTTGCTCTTTTATTCCTCAATCAATTTCCTTTCTTAAGGTTATGATCGAATCATATGTGGATTGCCTACGTATCACGGCGCCGCGTGAATCAGATCATCACGTAGTACAAGGGATAAATCGGAAGGAAGGAAACAAACATTTTCCCAAAACTTTCATTCATTAGATAAAATACTTCCAACTTCATTCATTCAGTAGATTTTTTTTGAAACTACAAAAGACTCGAGACATACTTTCTTGGAAATGTAAAAGAACTACAATGGACTCAGACAGGACTACAGCAGGAAAATAAAATACAAACTCAAAAACATCAAGAATACATCAGTGCTTCCATTGCTCCAGGGACCCGTGGGGCATCATTCGGCCTTGCCACGGGCCTGTGTGCCATATCCTGTTGGAGGCGGTATAGGTCATCCATTATCTTGTGGACGAAGATCATTACCGCTGCGAAGAAAGTGGTCCGAGTCATATCTTTGCATTCCCGGCATTTGGTGACAATGTAATCGGCTATCTCCCGGACCCTTTGCCTGATGATACCTTTTTCCTGAAGTAGACGTCTGATCTGTTGAGATCTTGACTCTAAGACTTGGGCGTCTTTGTGACTCTGCTCTTTCCATTGTCGCAATTCTTCTTCCAACTGATCCATCATGGCGTAGCACTGTTCCCTCTCTGCCTTAAATCTTTTTGCTTGTTTGGCCATTTCATTTTCAAAGGTGGCCATCCTTTCTTTTAAGCCCATAACTTCTTGGTCATGATTTCTCTTCATTTTTTGCACAAATTCTGCTCTTTCTTCTGCACTCTTTGCCAACTTTGCCCGAACTCGGGTCAAATCCTCTTCGGCTTTGTCCAGGTCATCACCGTAGCTACACAACTTCTTCCTGAGACTGGTGACAAGTCTTTCATCAGTTCTGCTTCTCTCAGGGTTTTCAATAGCTATCTTCATTTTTTGGATCTGAGCGTGGAGGGCCTCATTTTCTTTGTTCAGCCTGTTTCTTTCCCTTCGGCTTCGGCGGTTTGCAGAGTGTTTTCAAATTTGAGCTCTCTGATCTAGGCCTCCAGTTTACTTATGGTAGCCCGGTAGTTGTTTTCCTTCTCTAACCAAACCTAGTGCTCCTGTGTATGTTCAGTGAAATGCTGCACGTGAGGTCTTTTCGCAGGTCGTTCTGGCTCTTGGTGCTCCCTGCCTCTTCTACCATACCAAGAAATATAGGCTGGCCTTACTTCCCCTTGGGATAAGTTTCTTACCCGAGTCTGAGGCTCTAAAAATCTGCACTGGTTCCAGATCTGACGTACCCTGTTTTCCGGAAATATAGCTCTCAGACACAGCTTAATGGCTTGTTGGCTTAGGTCCTTGTCATGCGGAACGCCCTGTTGTCTTCCCAACTGCCGTAACACCCGATGTGGGGCATATGGCTAAATGCTTCGCATACCCATTAACAAAAGATAGCACACCTCAGCAGACATATTGATAATCTCGCTGACAGGGAGCCACCCGAATGTCCACTCGATTAGGTCGGCGGTCAATGAACTCAAATGTGAGAGCCAGGACTCTGTGCCCTTAGGAAATTTGTGGCCCTCTAACCGAGTATTGTGTTCTTCGATACAACTCAAACCGGTTAAGTCGTAGTTCATGTAGCCTGGGCGGTGACAGAGGTGCTTAATCATCCAGATCTCCAGAAGCAAGTTGCACCCCTCAAAGAATTTTCCCCCAGACTGGCAAACTGTTAGAGCACGGTAAATCTCGTCTAAGATCATCGGTACAAGAGTGCCAATGGTTTTTTTCAGCATGAAATCCGCCACCCCTGCAAGTCCGATATCTATGCGCCCGTCACTCCTTGGGCAGATTAAGGTACCCAGGGATGCCACCACGAAAGCCAAACCTCAGCGGGCTTCCCATTTAGCTTGGTTTTTGTGATGAGCCAGGCCAGTGTTATCAGCTTCGTAACCCCGAGGATCTCCGTAGCGACTATATAGGAAATAGAAAGTGCATAACCCCTCGGATAGATGCGGGTCTTGGATTTCCTAGCTGATGCTAAGCAGATCTAAGAACTTGTGGGGAGTCACAGCCCTGGGAGCTACTGGATACCGATTCCTGAGACTTTCATTTAGATCATCATACCCCGCTATTTCCTCTAGCGAGGGTGTCAACTCAAAGTCTCAAAATTGGAACACGTTATGAGCGGGGTCCCAAAATGATACTAGAGCCTCGATGATGTCCAATCTTGGTTTAATTTTTAGAAGACCAGTGAGCCTGCCCAAGGCTTTTACCGCGGATTTTCTGCTAACTTCCCCAGGTCCCTCCACCACATATGGAGTCCCACGGGAATTTCCTCGAGAACTCTAAAAGGGATATTTTTGACAGTGCTCATCCTGCACATTTATTTAAGTGATTTGGTTAAGAAGCAAATCCATACTTTATTTTTTGACCAAAGGTAAAGAAAAGTGCTATTTTTGCAAAAGTTTTGTAATTAAGAAAAAATGGACCACCCTTGCAAATACGGCCCTTCAATACTTTGGGTAGGAATTTTTTAGGGTTGTGCTCCCTAAAATTTTGGATAAGACTACAAGTGGGACAATTGGCTAGTTAGGCAAGAACGGCATCACCTAATTTTGCGACTGTATCTTTCTATTTTTTTTTTAAAATAAGGTTGGACCCGATGAGGGTTACCTACGTATCCCACACCGGTGAGAATCAAACAATGCGTAGCTCGGGAAATCTCGACACAATTTTGAAAAAATATGTACCGACTTACTTTGTTTTGAAATACTATTTTCCATTTTCAGAAATTTCGGCAGAGTTTCGGGATGATTTTGAACATCGGGGCTTTTTCAAAAATCGGATAAATCTCCTATTCTATTTCTCTCTTGATTTTTCTGTTATCTTCTTTTAACTGGTCAACAAACAAACCGAAACAAAATATTGTACACATAGCAAGTAGGATGCATCATGATGGTCTTTCATTTTGGGTTCACCTTTCCTAGACGGACCCAACCCCTGTGTTGAGTCCCCTAAGTCAAATGCACGTGATGCAAATAAATTTTCCTACTAGGGATCCGACATGAGGCTATGTTATACTAGGTTTATATCCTAGGGTTTTGTTCTAGACAAGGCTTACCCGAGCGGACAGCTCGAGCCGAGGTCGGGGCAGCGTACCGGGAATAAAGAAGCTTCACCGGCTTTGCAACTTGTCCGTACCTCGTTCTAAAATTTGGATGACTCTAACAGAAAATAAGTCACACGAAGTGCACACTTCCCAGATGATTTGAAAGACTAGAAGAGAAGAAGGGTTTCGGCACAGTTTATATGCAATTCAGATAAATATCAAAGCGGTAAATGTGGCGATTAGCACATCAGGTTTAAACACGTAAAATCAGATAATGAAATCCAAAACATAACAGTTATATAAGCTCGAATTCTAAACCCTGAACCAGAGATTTCGGGTTCGATTCCCCAGCAGAGTCGCCAGAGCTGTCACACAATAAGGGAGTTCTTCCAATTAAAGTGACATTATTCGAATTTGGGATTTATTTTAGTTTTTCAGAGTCGCCACCCAGATTTTTGATGATGCTCTGGGACACCGTTTTATTTTAAAAATCTCAAACCGAGGAATTTTGACTCTGTTTTGATTTGTCAGCGACTAGAAATCCGAGTAAGGAATTCTATTAACCCGGGAGAAGATGTTAGGCATTCCCGAGTTCTGTGGTTCTAGCACGGTCGCTTAACTATTATTATTTCGCCTAAATTGTCTGATTGTTTACGTGTTCTAACCTATTGTGCATTTATCCTTTTTAATTTTTAGCCGCTTTTGACGTTTATGGACTTATCTTGAAAACAAGTCACGAGGTCGTGCACTTGTCTGCTTTTGGACATGTTACAATTACGCCACATGAAATGCACCCGCAATTGCAACACGTGATTTTAATATAGTTTTAAGTTGAAGTCGGGGACATGAGTTGTCACACCAGGGTGTAGATTACGTAGTCAAGACTATGGTCGTGACAGTTTTATAATGCACATTTGAGGCGATGTTTATTATTTATGTTTTCTATTTGAAAGAGCGTTTTAGCTTTAAGACCGATTAGGATGTTTATAGATTTATTTTGGACTAGTCACGATGGAGTGAACTTGTTATTTTTGAACACGCAGCAAACACGTCACATGAAATGCACCCGTGATTGCTATGTGCGTTTTTATTTATTGTTTGGAGTTACGGGTCGGGGGAACGAGTTGCCACTCCCGAGTGTAGGTCGTGGTAATTTTGAGATAATATTTGATTCTTTAACAAATTTCAAACTAAAAGGTATGATTCTACCTAAAGGGTTGTCTAAGGATGAATTTCAATAGCCTAAAAGACAACATTTTATAGGCTACAGCCACATTTTAGCCCCGTTTTATCACATTAGGCCATCTTAAATTAATTCTTCTTGTAAGAAGATTGCTAGTCTGAAAGATTCCGTTTTCCAGTTTTGGTAAACGGTGGCAAATATGTGAATCAAAATATCCCTCATTTGTTTAGGTATATACACTTATAAAATTCAGACGTATAAATGTGTTATCTACTAATTCTGATACAAATTGGTAAGCTAAAATTACTCTATTTTTTTTAGAACTTTGCAATATCTAAGGAAGAGCATACCACAGCAGTTTTACTAGTTCTGAACCATCAGTTCTTGTCAGTTTTAAATAGCCTAATCACAGGTTTCTAAAGGATCAAAGTTCACACGTATTTATACATCGATTTTAAAAAAAAAACAATTACGAGATGCAAGATAAAACTGAAAATAGTCTACTAATTCCATTTATATTGAAACTCGACTGAATCTGAAATAATCGTTTCCCAAAATGCAACGGGTGTTTATACAGATTTCATACATGTTCCATGTTATCTAATATCATTACTTTCAGAACAGAGAAATATGAATTCGAAATTTCAGGAACTTGAACAAAACTGAAATTGAATGTACAGTCCAGTCTTAAATTACATAATTCTTAAAATGTATAACTGAATAGATTACACTTTTCCTGGAATGGAAATACAGCTCCTGTAATGATTTGCTTTATGAACATCATGGAAAAGAACCAAAAATTGAATTCCTAACTAGTTGCTCCACATCTATATACTTTACACTGGCAACCCTTCTTTTTGCAGTTTCCAATCGTCCTAACATGGATATGATATACACCTTTTAGAGCAAATCTGACCATTATAGGGGTCAAATTTGGTTCTAATGGTGTCGAACTGTAACAAGACTCTTTTGTGCATTGGCTGGAACGAATCTGACCATAGAAGGGGTCAGGTTCAAATCCAATGATGCTACTTTATTTAGACTTTTATAGTCACGCTTACTCCGGCTAGTATTTAGTCAAATATTTTACCACTATTGGCACTTTGAGGAGTAAATCCGACATTGTGTGGGTTTGGATTCTTTTCCTTAAGGCTCTTCCTAATTACATACTTTATATCCTTTAAAGGATAATTTTCAGCAAGTTAAGCTGTTGTTTATGCACTACCATAGGGTGAGTTTGATTATTAAGAAATCAAACTCATCTACCCTAGTGCGAATTACCTTAATAATATGCTAAACAAATACAAAACTAACATCTAACTACCAAATGCTAAATGCATTTTGAAATTAACAAGAAACTCAGAAACAATCAGACGGATTCCAGGAATTACATACATACATTCAGATAATAACAACCTTGTTTCAGTTTTTATTTAAGAACAAAGGAAAAGAAGATTCAAATTCACACAGTCTCAAAAGAAAACATAACATGAATCAACAATTTCAGCACACGTTCTGGATTCAATAATTTTGTCTAAAGTTCATTGTTACATACCTTTTAAAGAGAAAGTTAACAAAATCCTGACCAAATAAAGGCCACGTAATCAGCAAAGTAGCAAAAGCCAGAAAACCCAGCAACAACCAATAGGATGAAACAGCCCAGAACTCGAATATTTAACCAGAAATTTCGAAATCAGACTACCAACCAAGAAACAAAGTTGAGGACCACCGCGAGAACCTTGGTGATTCTTCAATGAAACCAAATCCTTTCACTAATATATATATTTCTGACATTTGTTTATGAATGTAATTATTCTGATATTTGTTTTTGTATTTTTCAGTAGCTAAGAGAGTGTGAACCAGATGATAGAGTATAAAACAGATGGAAAGAAAATAGTGTTCTCGTGTGAGTCTCTAGGTAATTTTTCGGTGGGTAAAATCTGAAATTCTCTATCCAAAACATGTCATGACCCAAAATCCTAACTCAGGTCGTGATGGCGCCCAACGGCGCGGTCAGGCAAGCCAACACTACTTTTCACTAAGGGTTCTTCCTTATCCGATTAATTACTTCATTATATACCAAGTTATAAAGTTGAAATCATGACATCGAATGATAATTAACCAGTTTTAACAAAAGCAGTCATAATAAGGCGTGGATCCATAATATACAGGTATGTACAGACATAAACTACACAATCACTATGTGTGTGCCAGGAACTAGTGTCACGAGTATCACGGGCATACTGACTGGATATACAAAAGATAGAATATACAACCCCACTGTATGAAATAAGTAGACGGGAACAAAAGCAAAAGAAACTTCATGGTGCTGCATGAGGATCGCCAGGAGTAGCAGCTCACCGTGAAGTCAGGTCCACATTATCAGAATCTATCTCCGGTATGATAACCAGATGCACCAACCTCAGAACCTGTACAATTAACTACAGAAGTGCAGCATGAGTACATAAACATATATGTACCTAGTGAGTATCCCGTCTAATCTCGAAGAAGTAGTGACGAGAGGTCGACTTGACACTCACTAAGGTCCAACACTATAATATAACACAGTATAATGAAAACGGTAAGCATGTAAGACAGTGAACAACAAATATGTATAAAACACAGGGATCCAAGTAAAGACTGAAAGCAAATAACCATTTCCAATTTCTTTTCCCCCAATTATCTGTCAAGTCAACATCCATGAAACAACGCCAAATAATCATGCGCACACAGGAATAAGACAACCGGCCGGAGTCATAAGGATAATATCTATGCATTGCCGAGGATCGAACGGCCCGTCCCATAAGTGCATTCTTACCATAGTATAATCTCACATGTGCACTGCCGAGGATCGAACGACATGAACCCCAAGTGCACCTTTCAATCCGCTGTGGCGTACGGCCCGCTCCCATGAGAGTGAGGGAAATCATACTCCACTCGCGGAATGTAAATTGCGAAGCGGTCACATGCACACATAATAATCTTAACATTTTCTTTCAATAACCAACTTCTTCCAAATTTACCAAAGTTCATAAATATAAAAAAAAATCATATTGTACGCATCAAGAACTAATAACATATAATTCATTACGAGGAAGAATATAAAGCATGCTATGGGCCTAACTACCCGGACGTAACAATAATAGCCGCTACGCACGGAATCTCGTCACTTTGTACGTACGTAGGCCCCCAAAAAAATTACACATAAAATACAAACCACCTATGGGGACAATTCCCTCTTACGAGGTTAGAAAGGAGACTCACCTCGTGTCGAATCTACCTCTCGGACCAAGGATGCGCCCGAAACTCCGAACTCTACACCCGAGGACTCGCAACTAGCCAAATATTATACCATCATATCAATTCATGCTCAAAGTAGGGAAATTATCCTATTTTATCCCACAAATTCAACATTTTTGAAAAATTCTCGAATTTCAACCCCGGGTCCGCATGTTCAAATTCCGAAAATTGCCGAAGGAATCACTCGCACGTAGCCTAAGGATCATTAATATACGATTTCTACTACAATAATTGAGCAATTCATCAAACTCCCTCAAGAACCTAAGTTACTACCCAACTCTTGATTTTTCAATGATTTAGTAGCTAATTCAATTAGTAATTCATGTATTTAACTAGTACTAGAGTAGAATTAACTTACCTCTTCAGTAGCTAGGTCGTGGAACCCCCTTTCCCAAGCTTCCAAGCTCTCAAATGGTGGAAAATGAGAAGAAAATGAAGATTCCCGTCTTTAAAAGAACACAGTGTCTGGCCTACAGTGTTTTCGCACCTGCGGCTCAAGGACTGCACCTGCGGTCTCGCACTTGCGAGCAAGGGCTCGCACCTGCGGAACTTGACGAGTGGGGCTGGGGTCGCACCTGCGGAGGGGAGACCGCATCTGCAGCTCCACTCCTGCGGACCCTTGTCCGCACCTGCGAGAAAGGAGGGCCTCACCTGGGGCCGCACCTGCGATGCTTGGGACCGCAGGAGCTGTCCCGCACCTGCGACTGGGCAACCGCACTTGCGGTCACACCAGATCAGGTGCACCAGTAGTTGCATCGGCTGGTGTTTAGCCCCGTTTGGTTCCCGGGAGGCACCTGGGCCAACCCGAGCCCCCGTCCAAATATACCAACAAGTCCTAAATCATAATACGGACTCGCTCGAGCCTTCGGAACACTCAAAATAACGCTAAAACTCGAAATCACATCCCAAAACACTTAGAATTATAACTTTAAAACTTCAAGTTCTTGATTTCTATAACAACGTACCGGACCGACCTATACTACTCGGAATGGCACCAATTTTTGCAGGCAAATCATAAATGACATAATGGAACTATTCCCAGTCTCGAAATTCCGTTCGGACCTCGATAACATAAAATCAAGTTCCAAACCAAATTTTAAACTTAAGGAAATCCTTATATCTATACTGAGCGCCGAAACGCTATCCGGTCATTGAAAACCCGTTCCGAACATACGCCCAAGTCCGAAATCATCATACGAAGCTACTGGAGCTGTCAGAACTCAATTCCGAGATCGTTTGCTCAAAATATTGACCGGAGTCAAACTTGGCCAAAAAGGCCAACCTTAAGGAACCAAGTGTTCATATAGCACTCTAAACACTTTCAAATCCCGAACCACCTGTCCCCGCAAGTCATAACTCACACGAAGCCGCTATGGGAAGTCTCATTTAGGGGAACGGGGTACTAATATGCAAAACGATCGGTCGGGTCGTTACATTCTCCCCCTCTTAAACAAACGTTCGTCCTCGAACGGGTCTAGAATCGTACCTAAAGACCTAAATAGATGTGGATATCTGCTCCGCATGTCCTCCTCGGACTCCCAAGTCGCCTCCTCACCGGTTGGCCCCTCCACTAGACCTTTACTGCAGAAAATCTCTTGGACCTCAACTGGCGGTCCTGCCTATGAATAATAGCAACTGGCTCCTCCTCGTAGCCCAACTTCTCATCCAACTGAATGGTGCTGAAATCAACCACGTGAGAGAAGTCGGCGTGATATCTCCGGAGCATGGATACATAAAGACCGGATGAACTCCTGATAAACTGGGAGGTAAAGCAAGCTCATAAACAACCTCTCCGACTCGCCTCAATACCTCGAAAGGACCTATAAATATTGGGCTCAGCTTTCCCTTCTTCCCGAATCTCATAATGCCCTTCATCGGCGAAACTTTCAACAGAACCTTATCTCCCTCCATAAATACTACATCACGCGCCCTTTGATCCGCATAACTCTTTTGTCTGGACTGTGCTGTGCGGAGCCTCTACTGAATTAACTCCACCCTCTCCAAAGCATCTCTCACCATATCCGTGCCATATAGCTTAGCCTCGCCAGGCCCAAACCACCCGATAGTAGAACGACATCGCCGACCATACAAAGCCTCAAATGGAGCCATCTCGATGCTGGACTGATAACTATTATTGTATGCAAACTCAGCCAAAGGCAAGAACCGGTCCCACTGACCTCCAAAATCAATCATACAAGCCCTGAGCATGTCCTCCAATATCTGAATTGTATGCTCCGACTGGCCATCCTGAGGGTGAAATGTTGAGCTGAGATCTATCTGAGTGCCCATCTCACTGTGTAATGCTCTCCAGAAGTGCGAGGTGAACTGATGACCTCGATCTGATATAATGGACACCGGCACACCATGCAACCGGACTATCTCCTGAATGTAGATCTGGGCTAGCCTCTCAGAGGTATAAGTACTAGCCACAGGAATGAAATGCGCCGATTTCGTCAACATATCTGTAATGACCCAAACCGTGTCAACCTTCCGCAAGGTCCGAGGCAACCCTACCACGAAGTCCATAATGATGCGCTCCCACTTCCACTCAGGAATGGGCATCTGCTAAAGTAGGACATCGGGCCTTTAATGCTCGTACTTCACCTGTTGGCAATTAAGACACCTAGCCACATACTGCAAAATGTCTTTCTTCGTCCGCCTCCACCTGAAATGCTGCTTCAAATCACAATACATCTTTGTCACACCCAGATGAACAGAATACCGAGAATTGTGCACCTCCGCCAGAATCTTCTCCCTCACGCCATCAACATTAGGAACACATAAACGGCCCTGGAGCCTCAAAACACCATCCTCGCCCAAAGTAACCTCCTTGGCCCTACCCTTGACCACTGACTCCCGAAGCTCTGCTAAGCATGGATCATCAAACTATGGAGCCTTAATTTCTCCCAATAGTGAAGATTGAGCAACCACATGTGCCAGAACCCGACGAGGCTTCGAAAGATCTAATCTCACCAGGCGGTTAGCCAAGGACTGAATGTCCAAGGCTAGAGGTTTCTCCTCTGCTGCAATGAAGGCCAAGCTACCCATACTCACTGCCTTTCTGCTCAAGGCATCTGCTACCACATTTGCCTTGCCCGGATGATAGAGAATGGTGATATCATAGTCCTTCAACAGCTCAAGCCACATACGCTGCCTCAAATTAAGATCCCTCTGCTTTAATAAGTGTTGTAAACTGCAGTGGTCTGTATAAACCTCACAAGACACTCCATACAAGTAGTGCCTCCAAATCTTCAGGGCATGAACAATCGCTACTAACTCTAAGTCGTGCACATGGTAATTCTTCTCATGAACCTTCAGCTGGCGTGAAGCATAAGCAATAACTCTCCCATCCTGCATCAACACAAATCCCAACCCAATGTGTGAAGCGTCGCAATACACAGTATACATTCCAGAACCGGAAGGCAATGTCAGAACTGGTGCTGAGGTCAATGCTGACTTGAGCTTCTGAAAGCTCGCCTCACACTCGTCAGACCACCGAAACGGTGCATTCTTCTGAGTCAATCTTGTCAATGGAGCTGCAATAGAAGAGAAACCCTCCACGAATCGGCGATAATAGCCTGCTAGGCCCAAGAAGCTCCGGATCTCTATAGCCGAAGTAGGACGCGGCCAACTCTGAACTGCCTCAATCTTCTGAGGATCAACCTTGATACCCTCTCCGAATACCACATGCCCCAAGAATGCCACGGAATCTAACCAGAACTCACACTTGGAGAACTTAGCGTATAGCTTCTGTTCCCGCAAGGTCTGGAGCACAACTCTCAAATGCTGCTCATGATCACCCAGGCTCTGTGAGTAAATCAAGATGTCATCAATGAAGACAATGATGAAGGAATCAATATACGGCCTAAACACCCTATTCATCAAGTCCATGAATGTTGTTGGGGTATTAGTCAAGCCAAAGAACATCACCAGGAACTCATAATGACCATATCTGGTGCGAAAGGCAGTCTTTGGAATGTCTGAAGCCCCAATCTTCAACTGATGATAACCCAATCTCTAATCAATCTTAAAAAACACACGAGCACCCTGCAACTGGTCAAAAAAATCATCGATGCGCGACAGAGGATACTTGTTCTTAATGGTCACCTTGTTCAACCGGCGGTAATCAATACACATCTGCATAGACCCATCCTTCTTCTTCACAAATAGAACTGGAGCCCCCCACGGTGACACATTCGGCCTGATGAACCCCTTAGCCAAAAACTCCTCAAGTTTCTCCTTCAACTCCTTCAACTCCTTAGGAGCCATACGGTACGGGGGAATGGAAATAGGCTGAGTATTTGGGGCTAAATCAATGCAGAAATCAATGTCTCGATCTGGAGGCATGCCTGGAAGGTCTGAAGGAAATATATCGGCAAACTCTCGGACGACCGGCACTGAATCAATAGTCGGGGACTCGACGGTGGTGTCCCGCACATAAGCAAGGTAGGCCAAAAAACCCTTCTCGACCATATGTCGAGCCTTCATGAATGAAATAACCCGGATGGCTGCACTAACTAAAGAACCCCTCCACTCTAGCCTAGGCGACTCAGGCATGGATAAAGTAACTGTCTTGGCATGGCAATCCAGTACGGCATGATAAGGAGATAGCTAATCCATGCCTAGAATGACCTCGAAATCAACCATGTCGAGCAATAACAGGTCCGCTCTGGTCTCGAACCCACAAAAGGTAATCATAAAAGAACGGTAGACCCGGTCTACCACCACATAATCACCCACAGGAGTGGACACATATATGGGAGAACTATAGGACTCACGAGGAACATCCAGAAAATGAGACAATAGTGCGGACACATATGAATACGTGGATCCTGGATCAAATAGTACTGAAGCCTCTCTACCACATACGAAGATAATACATGTGATCACGGCGTCTGAGGCCACTGCATCTGCTCTGGCCGGTATATCATAGAATCTAGCTGGACCACCAGAAGACCGAACCCCACTGGAGCGAACAGGAGCTGACGGATCTCCCCCTGACTGGCCTCCCCCTCTAGGACGACCCCTGCTGACCTGTCCTCCACCTCTAGGTGGCCGGACTGCTGGTGCTGGACCCAGCGGCTGATAACGCAGCTGCAATGCCTTGCCCTGAAGCCTGGGACAATGTCTTTGCATATGACCTAGATCCCTAAACTCATAGCAACCTCTCGGTACCATAGCTTGTTGCCCCAAAGAAGAACCCTGAATGGCCGGGGGACGGTAGGAACGCTCTGGCATATCGCTGAAATGAGCCCTCGCTTGAAAACCTCGGGGAGGTGGTGGAGGTGCTAAATATGAAGGCCTGATGGGCTGACCACTGATAAACTAACCTCTTCCCCTAGCTGGCGTACCTCTGAAATCTCCGGAGATCCTAGCCCTCTTGTCCTGCTGACCCTGCTCCCTGCTCCTCGACTGGTAACCCTCGATCCTGCGAGCAATCTCTACCACGAGCTGGTAAGGAGTACCCATCTCCACCTCTCGGGCCATGGTGGCTCTAATACCTAGGTGCAACCCAGCCACGAATCTCCTCACTCTCTCAGCATCAGTGGGTAATATCATAAGTACATGGCGGGACAGCTCCGAAAATCTGGCCTCATAATTTGTCACTGACATCTGCCTCTGCTCTAGCTGCTCAAACTGACGTCGCAGCTCTTCCCTCTCAGAGGGTGAAATATTAATAACATCTGCGTGAACTGCTCCCAAGTGACAGGAGGAGAGTCTGCTGGCCTGCTGAGTATATAGGACTTCCACCACATGCGAGCTCTGCTCTCTAACTGAAATGTGGTGAAATCCACCCCATGGGACGCTAGGATCCTCATGTTGTGCAGTCTGTCCCTACACCTATCAATAAAGTCCTGGGCATCCTCGCCTCGCTCACCCTCGAAGACTGGAGGGCGCAATCGAGTCCACCTGTCTAACATCTTCTGTTGATCGCCATCCGCAGCTAGTCTGGGCTCCTGTGCTGCTACTACAGGCTGGATACCACCCACGGGCAGTGTACCCAGGGTATGATGAATTAATGT
Source organism: Nicotiana undulata (assembly GCA_005239495.1). Lineage (NCBI taxonomy): Eukaryota > Viridiplantae > Streptophyta > Magnoliopsida > Solanales > Solanaceae > Nicotiana > Nicotiana undulata. The sequence goes on from ML295394.1 coordinate 28,461, forward strand.
TTCCTGTCCTGCGGCCTGGGCGGTAGGGGTCTGGGCTCCCCCTCCTGCCTGAGAAGTGGCAGGATCTGCTAGAAATAAACTAGCCTGGGACATGGTGTCCATGAATCTCATCATACGGCCCATAACCTCCTGGAAGCCTGGCGCCGTCATAAAGTCCACTGGAGTTGGATCTGCCGGGGGCATCTCATCCTGTTCCCCTACGATAGGATCCTCTGGTAGTGGAACTTGAATAGCTCTGGAACGCCCTCGTCCCCTACCTCGGGCAGGTGCCCTCCCCCTGCCTCGACCACGACCTCAGGCGGAGGGGGTAGTGGCATCTCCCGGGTCAGGAACATCGGATGTGCGCGTCCTCACCATCTGTGACAGAATAGAAGAATGATTTTAAGTACATCATCGATTGCACGATAGAATATGAATAAAGAGAGGTTTCCTAACACCCTATAATTTCCTCAAGATAAGTACAGACATCTCCGTACCGATCCGCAAGACTCTACTAGGACTGCCCGTGACTTGTGAGACTTACGTGAACCTAGAGCTCTGATACCACCTTGTCACGACCCAAAATCCTAACTCATGTTGTGATGGCGCACAACGGCGGGTTTAGGCAAGCCAACACTACATTTCACTAAGGGTTCTTCCTTATCCGATTAATTACCTCATTATATACCAAGTTATAAAGTTGAAATCATGACATCGAATGATAATTAACCAGTTTTAACAAAAGTATTCATAATAAGGAGTGGATCCATAATATACATGTATGTACAGACATAAACTACACAATCACTATGTGTGTGCCAAGAACTAGTGTCACGAGTATCACGGGCATACTGAATGGATATACAAAAGATATAATATATAATCCCACTGTCTGGAATAAGTAGACAGGGACAAAAGAAAAAGAAACTCCATGGTGTTGCCTGAGGATCGCTAGGAGTAGCAGCTCACCGTGAAGTCAGGTCCACAATATCAGAATCTATCTCCGGTATGATAACCAGATGCACCAGCCTCAGGACCTGTACAATTAACTACATAAGTGCAGCATGAGTACATAAACATATATGTACCCAGTGAGTATCCCGTCTAATCTCGAAGAAGTAGTGACGAGAGGTCGACTTGACACTCATTAAGGTCCAACAATATAATATAACAGAGTATAATGAAAACGGTAAACATGTAAGACAGTGAACACAAAACATGTATAAAGAACAGGGATCCAAGTAAAGGCTGAAAGCAAATAACAATTTCCACTTTCTTTTCTCCCAATTATCTGTCAAGTCAACATCAATGAAACAGTGCCAAATAATCATGCGTACACAGGAATAAGACAACCGGCCGGAGTCATAAGGATAATATCTATGCACTGCCGAGGATCGAAAGGCCCGTCCCATAAGTGCATTCTTACCATTGTATAATCTCACATGTGCACTGCCGAGGATCGAACGACCCGAACCCCAAGTGCACCTTTCAAACCGCCGTGGCATACGACGTACTCCCATGAGAGTGGGGGAAATCACACTCCGCTCGCGGAATGTAAATTGTGAAGCATTCACATGCACACATAATAATCTTAACATTTTCTTTCCATAACCAACTTCTTCCAAATTTATCAAAGTTCATAAATATATAAAAAAGTCATATTGTACGCATCAAGAACTAATAACATATAATTCATTACGAGGAAGAATATAAAGCACGATGTGGGCCTAACTACCCGGACGTAATAATAATAGCCGCTATGCACAGACTCTCGTCACTTTGTACGTACGTAGCCCCCAGAAACAATTACACATAGCATACAAACCACCTATGGGGACAATTCCCTCTTATGAGGTTATAAAGGAGACTCGAGGATGCGCCCGAAACTCCGAACTCTAATCCCGAGGACTCGCAACTAGCCAAATATTGTACCATCATATTAATTCATGCTCAAAGTAGGGAAATTATCCTATTTTATCCAACAAATTCAACATTCTTGATAAATTCTCAAATTTCAACCCCCGATCCGCATGTTCAAATTCCGACAATTGCCGAAGGAATCACTCGCCCGTAGCCTAAGGATCATTAATATACGATTTCTACTTGATTTCATAGCAATAATTGAGCAATTCATCAAAATACCTCAAGAACCCTAAGTTACTACCCAAATCTTGATTTTTCAATGATTTAGTAGCTAATTCAATTAGTAATTCATGTATTTAACTAGTACTAGAGTAGAATTAACTTACCTCTTCAGTAGCTAGGTCGTGGAACCCCCTTTCCCAAGCTTCCAAGCTCCCAAATGGTGGAAAATGAGAAGAAAATGAAGATTCCCGTATTTAAAAGAACACATTTTCTGGCCTACAGTGTTTTCGCACCTGCGGCTCAAGGACCGCACCTGCAGTCTCGCACCTGCGAGCAAGGGCTCACACCTGCGGAACTGGACGAGTGGGCTGGGGTCTCACCTGCGGAGGGGAGACCGCTCCTGCGGACCCTTGTCCGCACCTGCGAGAAAGGAGGGCCTCACCTGGGGCCGCACCTGCGGTGCTTGGGACCGCAGGAGCGGTCCCGCACCTGCGACTGGGAAACCGCACCTGCGGTCACACCATATCAGGCTCACCAGGAGTTGCATCGGCTGGTTTTTAGCCCCGTTTGGTGCCCGAGAGGCACCTGGGCCCACTCGAGCCCCCGTCCAAATATACCAACAAGTCCTAAATCATAATACAGACTCGCTCGAGCCTTCGGAAAACTCAAAACAACGCTAAAACTCAAAATCACACCCCAAAATCCTTAGAATTATAACTTAAGAACTTCAAGCTCTTGATTTCTATAGCAACGCGCCGGACCGACCTATACTACTCGGAATGACACCAAATTTTGCAGGCAAGTCATAAATGACATAACGGAACTATTCCCGGTCTTGGAATTCCGTTCGGACCTCGATAACATAAAATCACGTTCCAAAGCAAATTTCTAACTTAAGGAAATCCTTATTTCTATACTGGGCGCCGAAATGCTCCCGGGTCATCGAAAATCCATTCTGAACATACTCCCAAGTCCGAAATATTGACCAGAGTCAAACGTGGCCAAAAAGGCCAACCTTAAGGAACCAAGTGTTCCTATAACACTCTAAACACTTCTAAATCCCGAACCACCCATCCCCGCAAGTCATAACTCACACGAAGCCGCTATGGGAAGTCTCATTTAGGGGAACGGGGTCCTAATACGCGAAACGACCGGTCAGGTCGTTACAAAACTAGTCCCCCTTTTCAGAGAATAGGGTAGTCTTTTTATAGGGTTTTTTTGGATAGGATATTCTCAGCATATTCCCTATCCTAAATGAGCTGAAAAAGGTACATGTACAATTGTTAACCCTATCCTTTTGGGACACTTGTACCTTTCAGAACATTCCAGCCCTTATCCCTCTTTTTAAATTACTAACGTAACCCTAAAAAATCTGATTTCTTGATATTTCCTTTTTCTAGAAGGTTCTTGGGTTGTTACACCCAAGATTTCCTTAATTGAAAATTCTGTACTACCCTTAGGACCTCCTAGAATTACTCTTTTAGTAATTAAGAGTTATATTAGGTTTATTATTAGATATTAATTAATCTGAGTTGATTAGTCATTAATTAACTTATATTAATTAGTTCAAAGTCCTTAGAATTAGGTTAATTGATCTTACAATTGCTTTAGTTAATTAACCCTAATTGATTATCTTAACTAGGAATTTGGACTTAGCTAATCAAGGGTGCTCAATTCCTAATTAGTTTATTTAACTAATTTTTGGACTTAGTTAATTATATTAGTAACTAAACTTGTAATGAAGTTAGGAGCCTGATCTTCTTTAAGAGGTTAAGTTAGATAATTAGCTTAGATTAGTTAGTTTAGGTTCTTAGATTATATTGTCTAATTATAGTGTTAGTTATTATAGTTTCAAAAGTACACTTAATTAGCCGAGTACAATTACCTCTTTATCACCTAATTAATAAATACCTTAATCGATTAATCGACCACCCTAATGACTAAAACAATTAAGCAGATAAGGAAGTGATTAATCACAAGTGGACAGTCACATTTAGGGCAGAAGATAACAACACCAAAACAATCTTATACCTAAAGCGAAACAACTAATTAACCTTAATTAATTAAATTACACTAAGAAGGCATGATTATTAGAAAATCCTAACAACTAAACATGGCTTCCAAACACATTCAATAGCATGTACGGAAACGAGCTTTAAGATCTAAACCAATTAAGACAAAATTACAAAGACATGGATGCAAACAAAGACGGATCGACACAGACAATAGGTTAAAACAGTAACCTAGCAACACATGTGGTTCTGCTTTACGAAAAGGAAAAACAAAATAAAGGAAAAAGAAAAAATAATAAACAAAGAGAGGGTGGTACCAGTGGGGTGGTTTGGATGAACTCCGGCGACTTGCCGGAGTTTGGCCGGACTCCGGCGACTTGCCGGAGTTTGGCCGGACTCCGGCGACCTCCAAAAATGACTCCCACTTACATGAATCGACGACTCTTGTCAAGAGCCATCGACTCATGTGAGTTTGAGTCATAGAGCCGCTTGGAATCGTCTTCAAAGGGCTTTACGGTTTTGACAATTTTTTAGATCCAAAATTATTCACAACCGGACGATTGTTTGGGGGTGGGACGGGGTTAAGGAGGGCATGAGGATTGTCCAGTAAAGATTTGGGGTCGATTGGTGGTGCTCCGCCGCCGAAGGCGATATTCGGCCAGCGGAGCTGGGGCGGCAGACGATGGAGTCAGGCGAGGTGAGAGAGGGAGGATAGAGACAGTCTGGGGTGTTAGACTTAGTTTCAATGGGGGGGGGGGACTTGAAATAGTTATATACCAATTAATCTTTAGTTCCCAGCCGTTGGATCCCACTAAATCAACGGATGGGATTAATTTTTACTTAAACGAGGTCGTTTAGTGTAGTAGGGGCCGACCGGGTAATGGGATTGGGCCTGGGTCATTTGGGTAGTGTAAAGACCATTTCTTGGGCCTGGTCAAGTTAGCACAGATCCTAATTAACACTTTATAGTTAATTAATCCCAATTAATTTAGTTAAAAACAAACTTAATTAAATCTAAAAAACGTAATAATTAATTTGGCCCTATTTCATCTGATCATAGATTAATTAGGAATAAAACAATTAATTTTATACTCCTAATTAAATCCATGACTTATTGGATAAAAATGATTAAATTTAGTAAGTAGTTGTCAAAACTACATTACATCAAATAAACATCATTCGTCTATTATTTAATTTAGTTAATTACAAATAACAAATTCATAATTCTCTGATAATAGTGATGCAGTTTTAATAACTTTAAAAGATGAATCATAAACATGCAAATGCAAACAATTCACAATTAATAACTAAAATTCAACAAAATTTGTAAGATTAATTTATTGTATTGAATTTTGCGGGAGTATATGGTGGGTGAAAAATTACGTGTTCACACTGATAACAGTACGAAGTCAACTCTCTACCGCTGGAAAGTGACTGCCTGCACTGTACATGCAAACAGTGCAGCACAGTGCAACAGTCACTTCTCTGGGAAGGACCTTGTACCAACCAAGTGATTACATCATTCAAGTGATGTCATCCAAAGTGCATTAACAAGAAACATTGTAAAAAAATATCATTTGAACACTTGTGAATATACTCAAGCACTCCAAGATCTGACAATTAAGTATTCATTTCACAAGTGCATCAAGAACAAAGTACAACACTGCTACAGACCAGTTCCTACAACAAGTCTCTTGTATGTCCTTAGTTTTGTTGTAACTTTGTATTTGTTCTTCATTGTAATTTCTACTTTGTTTATCTAGAAGCTTTTATTAGGAACCTCTGAAAGCCATATACCCTTAATGTTTGTGTCGTAACTAGAGCTAGTCATGAGTTGAAATCTTTGTAATAGGTGTATTGCAAAGTGGCTTGTAGTAGGTGTATTACAAGTTAGTGAGGGATTAAGAGTTTAATTCCTAGGTTGCAATATGTTGTAATCTAAAGATTGCTCAGTAATGAATTTGAAATCCTATCAGTGTAAGTCATGGTTTTTGATCCTCTTGAGCAAGGATTTTTCCACGTAAAATCCCTTGTGCCATTTACTTACTATTGCATTAGCTAGTTCTGTAAAAATTGTTATAAGACGAGATCTCTATACAATTTGGTGGACTCATATACTCTATCAGAATTTAAGGCAGGAAGTACTTCCTACAATAACTGTAAAGAAAAGTAATTGCAGAGATGAGATGGTTGAAGTCTGGTACTATTGTTGGGTATTTATACTGCAAGAGGAAAGTTAAAACTCGTAATGCGTGTGATGCATGGAAGGATATTAAACTACTATTGCGTGTCAACATCTTTTTTTTTTCTTCTTTTGATCTCTTCTTCCCATTAATCATCTCTTTAACTAACGGTATCGAGGGCGGATGTAGTGTGTAAATAACAGGTTCAACTGAAATTACAATATTTGATACAAAGTAAAAATTTATATATATAAATTTGGTATAATTGAAAAAATAGTAGATATGAACTTAAAATTTAAAAAATATAACAAGTTTAATACTAAAATATTAAAAACTGAACCCGTAAAATTTAAATCCTAAATTTCCCTCGGAACGATACTCCATCTGGACGACTTCATCAGCACCATCTTCATAATCATTCTTCACAATTTATCGTATGATCACAAGATATTAATTTCTTTTTTTTAAATCAATTTTTTACTTGAATATCCAATAACTTTAAGAAGCAACTTGGATTATTTACATTTGTTTTTCCGAGTCCAGTCTAATGATTACGGCTTCCGGTGGGAATGAAATGATCTCCAATATTAACCCTGGTCCGCTTCTTTTATTTTGGTTTACTTTAACGTATATAAGTGCAGCTTTCGCAACCGATTCAAACCGCTCATACTTTATTTTCTCAATGAAGACAAACCTTAATTATGCTAAAATGGTTCATGCTAAATAAATCTAACACCACAACTTGATAAATTAGAAAAAAAATCTCATTTTGATTTATATGCGGTACTGCATAAAAAGTATATGCCGTTTGAAAAACAGCACTAATAAAACAAATTATGGAGTTGAATTCATGTGGTACTTGAGTAACAAATTGTCAATCTTAGTACTGATGAAAGCGATTTCAGCGTACATCAGACATGTCAACTGGGGACTGTTCATTCAGTATTATTGGCGAACCCACACTAATTAATTGTCAAACAAGTGGAAACTTGCGAGGAGTCATACATCACCAGTGTATACGGTCGAGATCGGGCTCGACTATTGCACAGCAGAACGGGCTGGGAATGTAGGGTTGAAGATCGACCACGAGTCTCATCGAACCAGAACATGAGGTCAGAATGTCAGTTCTCAAGAACATTGAGCCTGTGATCCCAAGATCGACCCTGACCCCGGATAAGCTTGAGGAAACATTGCCGGTGAAAAACAACAGAAGACGGAAATAACGGAAGGACGAAATATCCGTAATCGATCGGATATTTCGGCGGGAATATCGACAGGTATCAGTGAAAAAACTGGAAAATCAGCCAACCAGGAGATTTTTACCTTTTATATAATTGTACCTAAAGTAGGACTTTCCTACTATATAAAGGGGAATCTGATTACTTGTAAAGCACATTGTAACATGCATCCCAAGGCAATATATAGTGATTTCTAGTTCTTATTATCTTGTTATTCTGTTCCGACATTGATAAAAGTATTTTTTGGCTCGAGGGTGACTACCCTTCCAAAGCTAAGATTATTCAACTTGTGTGGTTTGCATTTACTTTCTTATTATTTATTTCAATTTCAATCTGATTACTCATTTCGTATCAAGTTAGATCACGTATCCTTAAAACCACAAATAAATTCAATTGTTATCCGATTTTTTTGGTAAACAGTTTGGCATCCAGTGGGACTAAGGATAATAGTGGTTATTTGATACAAATCTCCATAACACACACTACTTTACACTTGCTCTTAGAAGTGTCTTCGATTCCAGGCTAAAACACAAAATATCAAACTCTCAATCAGCACCCCTACATGTTGACGACGAGTATGGTCATCAAGGTGAAAATAACTACATAGCGCCCGGTAAAGAGGTACCGCATGTTGATCCCGTTGGAATTCCGATCGCAGATCCGATTGACGCTAATTCATCGACACAAACTTACCTACCGACCCCAAAAATAGCGTATGTGGTGGAGGCCGATTGGTAACTCGAAACACACAAAACATTGAAGGAGACGGGATCAGTCTATGGGCGATCTTCGAAATGTTGCAGGCTCAACAGGCGGTGATAGCTCAATTACAGAACCAAAGTCGTGGACCGAGCAGGGTTGAGCCTGATCTGCCTCGCAAAGTCACTCGCAGGGATGAACCCGTCAAGGTCAAATGAACATGAATCGAGGGCTAACCCCGAGATCATAAATATACTCGATAAGATAACAAAATGGATAGAATCAGGGGAGAAGAAAATCGAAGCTAATGACAAAAAGGTGGAAACCTACAATTCTAGGGTAGACCAAATCCTAGAAGCGCCTACGATATTGAAAGGCTTGTATTCCAGAAAGTTCGTGCAAATACATTTTCCTCCGAGTGCGGCTCCGAAGCCGATCCTCAAGAAATTCCGTATGCCTAAAATACCTAAGTATAATAGAACGACCGAACCAAACGAGCATGTAACCTCTTATACATGTGCCATCATAGGGAACGACTTGGAGGACGATGAGATCAAGTTTGTTCTGCTGAAACAATTTGGGGAGACCCTGTCAAAGGGAGCTCTGATATGGTACACAACTTACCTCCTAATTTCATTGACTCATTTGATATGCTTGCAGATACATTTGTGAAAGCACACGCTTGTGCCATCAAGGTCGAGACCAGGAAATCGAGCCTTTTTAAAGTAAAAAAAAGGATAATAAGATGCTCAAAGAGTTTGTGTCCCGTTTTCAAATGGAACGAATGGATATTCCACCAGTCATTGATGATTGGTTGTTCAAGCTTTCACTCGGGGACTCAATATTCGAAACTCGATGGTTTCACAGCAGCTGAAGCAGAACATGATAGAATACCGGTCCATTACCTGGGCCGACGTACATAACCGGTATCAATCGAAAATCAGTGTCAAAGATGATCAACTCATGGTCCCTTCGAGGTCTATTTACCCCGTCAGAACCCTGGACACAGTCAAGAGATACATCGATTGTGAACCGAGACCAAACAGGGATTTGTATCAGCCATATAATGGATATCGGAGAAGCAGTGGGTCAGGGCGGAACTCCATAAGAAATGAAAGGAGAAATGACCGAGGTCAGAGCAACTGGGGACACATGACCAAAAACAGTTCCGACACGTCCATCGGGCCTAAAAAACGTTGAGGATATCGAAATACAACTTTAATGTCGATGATGTCGCCATTGTATCAGCTATTGAGTGCATCAAAGATACTAAATGGCCCCCCACATCTTCAATCTGATCCAACCCAAAGGGATCCTAACTAGATGTGCAAATATCATGGCACTCACGGTCACAGAACGGAAGGTTGTAAACAACTGAGAGAGGAAGTATCCCGACTATTCAACAATGGGAACCTTTGAGAATTCTTGAGCGACCGAGCCAAGAATGATTTCAGGAACAGAGATTTTAACAAACTCACAGAACAAGAAGAAACTCAACATGTTATTAACATGATCATCGGTGGGGTCGATATCCCACAGGGGTCAATGTTGAAACACACCATAATATCCATCCCTAGGGAGAAACAAACTCGAGACTACATACCATAAGGAACTTTATCTTTCAACAATGAGGATCCGGAAGGGATAGTACAACCTCACAATGATGCACTGGTAATATGTGTACTCATAAATAAAATTTGAGTTAAATGTGTGTTAATCGATCCAGGTAGCTTGTCCAACATCATTCGATCGAGGGTCGTGGAGCAGCTCGGTCTACAAGACCAAATTGTGCCTACAGTCCGAGTTCTAAACAGATTCAACATGGCATGTGAAACCACTAAGGGCGAGATAACGTTACCAGTAAACACCGCCGGGACAATCCAGGAAAACAGATTTTATGTGATCGAAGGAGACATGAGGTACAATGCTTTATTCGGAAGGTCGTGGATCCACAACATGAGGGAGGTGCCCTCGACACTACACCAGGCACTGAAATTCCCAACACCTAGCGAAGGCAAAACAATCTACGGTGAACACAACCGGATGCCAAAGAAATGTTTGTGGTCGAGGAGGTGATACCAGCATGTAAAATCTCAACATCTAAGGATTTGAACTAGATAGTCAAAATGGGGCCATATAGCAATCAGCGATACCATCCTCGGAAGATTCGGACAGACAATGAGAAGGAAAGGAAGATGATTATGGGGTTCCCAGATCTTTTATAGCCCCCGGTGATTTTGATGCCACTAAATTGACGGTTGAGAAGCTGGAACAAGTCATATTGAGAGAACGTTTGCCCGATCAAAAGGTATACCTAGGCACGGGATTAAGCTCCGCGCTCAAGAAAAAACTCATTCAGTTTCTTAAAACTAACGAAGATTGTTTTGCTTGGTCCCACCTTGACATGACAGGGATCCCGCCGGAGATAACCACTCCCAAGCTAAGCCAGGAGCCAAAGTTCTACCCGGTCAAACAGAAGAGGAGACCCCAGCCCAAAATCAAGCATGCTTTCATCACGAGATCCTCAGTTTTCTCGACACCTATTCCGGGTACAACCAAATACGGATAGACCCGGGTGATCAGGAAAAAACTCCCTTCGTCACTAAATATGACACATGCTACTATAACGTGATGCCATTTGGATTACAAAATATCGGTGCCACTTACCAACGCCTAGTAAATCGGATGTTCGAGGAACAAATAGGAAAATCAATGAAAGTTTAGATTGACGACATGTTGGTTAAGTACCTACGAGAAGAGGACCATTTAAAACATTTGCAGGAAACCTTCAGCATACTGAAGCAATATTAAGTTGAACTGAGAAAAATGTACGTTTGTAGTTGCGTCGGGTATATTCCTCATATTCAAGGTATCCAACCGGGGAATCAAGATCAATCCCAGGAAAATAAAAAGCAACAAAGGTATCACGGTCGTGGACAACATAAAGGCCGTGCAAAGGTTAACCGGGGCAATTTATTTCTAGGTCAACCGACAAGAGCCATTGATTCTTCCTCTACTGAAGAAGAAGAAGAAGAAGAATAACTTCTCATGGACCCCGGAATTCCAACGAGCTTTGGAGGAACTCAAACGATACATATCAAGCCCGACGCTGCTTCACACACCAAAGGTAGATGAACAACTGTACTTGCACTTGGCGGTCTCGGAGATGGCTATAAGTAGAGTCTTAGTCCAGGAAGATCAACGTACACAATTTCTAATTTACTATGTCAGCAGGACCTAAGGTGAGACCGAAACTAGGTACCCTTACCTAGAAAAAGCCTCTAGGAAGCTAAAACCATACTTCCAGTGTCACTCCATATGTGTCGTAACTACTTACCCGTTGAGGAACATTATGCATAAGCCCGAGCTCCTAGGCCGGCTGGTCAAGTGGTCCGTCGAAATAAGTGGGTACGATATTGAATACCGACCTCAGACCGCCATTAAGTCTCAAATCTTGGCAAAATTTGTGGCCAACTTTACGCCGACCCTAATATCTGAGGTCGAAAGAGAGTTATTAATTAACTCAGGGACTTCCTTGGCAATCTGGACCCTATTTACGGACGGCGCCTCAAACACAAAAGGGTTCGGACTTGGCATCGTGTTGAAGCCACCAACTGGTGATGTAATTAGACAATCTATTAAGAATGTGAAATACAATAAACTAGAGTTTCACAAAGAATCCATTGGAGGCATCAAAAGTGAGTTAGAGGTCTGTTGACACAAGAAACGAGGCAGAACATTGTTAAAATGAGGGTTTTGTTCATTTAACATATTATGAGTTGGGGAGCTCAGAATTGGGCAATATTCCAGGCGATTTCCACCATATGAATTGGGGTAAGTATTCTCTACTTGGTTATGGTTATATTTCGTGAATCAATCTTCGATTTTAGCTTTGGTTGATGAATTTTTAAAGAGGAAATTGGGGGTTTGGCCTAAAGTTTCATTATATGAATTTTGAGTTTTGATCAACGATTTGGAGTCGTATTTGAGTGAAACTAGTATGGTTGGACTCGTAATTGAATGCGTTTTTGGATTTTTATGAGTTTTGTTGGGTTCCAAGGTGGCCAGGGTTGGGTTTTTTGGGCCGTTTTCGGGCTTCGATTCAGGATTGATCCTTTCTTATTGGGATTGGTTTCCTTAGCCTTGGTTGATGTATTTGAGTTGTTTTTGGTTAGTTTCAAGTCGTTCGATGGTCTGAACGCGCGTGATGACATCTTTGGAGCATTGTTTGGCTTGCTCGGTATTGATATTGGCTCGTTCGAGGTAAGTAAATCTTCTAAACTTAGTGCTGAGGGAATGGAATCCCGCATTATGTGTTATGGGATTGGTATTGAGGTGACACACATGCTAGGTGACGGGCGTGTGGGCGTGCACCCTGTGAATTGGGACTCTGTTGTTCCCATGGCACTGTATAGTGGCCCTATTTTGTTGATATTTGTGTTTCACCATGTGATAAAGTAACTGAGCTGTCAATCATGCTAAATATCATGTTTTAGGACCCATAGTGGTCGTTTCTTGCTATCATCTCACTTATTTCATTGATATTTTGTACTCAGTTCATGCATTCATATCATATCTCAGTCTTAGTGTTGTTTAATGATACTTCATATCATTGTTGTCAGGCTTGTTTCATGACATTGTGAGCCCGAGAGTGAGACTAAAGAGATTGATGGTTGAGTGAGGTTGAGAGCCTGATTATGAGTGGCAGTTATGGGATCGAGCTGCAGGACCTAGCATGTTATATTGATTTATGCCTGGATCTGGATTATGATAGCGCTTGGGCTGTAGGAGCCCCTCCAGAGTCTGTACACCCTCAGTGAGCGCGGTTGATTATATTGAGGGATGGATCTTCCCTGGACATGGATCTTATCCGAAGCATTTATATACCTAGAGATGGATCTTCTCCATGTGGACGGATTGGCCTTTCCCCGGTACTGAGTGACTGATGGTCAGTGATGTATATATTCCGGGATGGATCTTCTCTAGGCCATATGGGCCATATACAGTACCGAGTGGTTGAGCATGATGAGCGAAAAGTGTGAGAGAGTGAGATTGAGTACTCTGAGAGTGTGAGTACATGATTCATCTCTGAGATACATGGCATTGGCATGCACACAACATATAGGCATAGAGATGCATTTTTTTCCTCGTGTTATACGGTATCACGTCATTCATGACTTATTACGCACATTAATATGTGGGCATAGAGAGGTATTTTATACTTGTTATTTGGAAAGAAAATGATTTTTTTTTACTTATTGTGGAAATGATATTTGGAAAATTACAGTTTTCAAACTTACTCGTACTTTTGGCATTTTTGGTAAGAGATTTGGGATTTTCACTAAGATTCTTGGAAAGCATGATCATTTTCTTGAACTGTGAACGAGTTGAGCGTTTTTACTTCAGAGATACCTTTTATTACTTGTATTATGCTGTTATGAACTGTTGTAGAATACTGGTATTGGACCTGACCTTGTGATAGCTCGTCGTTGCTTTTAACCTAAGGTTAGGTTTGTTACTTACTCAGTACATGGGGTCGATTGTACTGATATTACATTTCTGCAAATTGCGTGCAGATGTTGGCTGTTGTTGTTGATGTGTTCGATGGTTGCTGGATTTGAAGATGTACATGCATCCCTGTTGTAGCTGCCTCTTTTTTTGGGGTAGCCTTAGATTATAAAACACTGTTTAGGTACTTTTTAAACAGAAGATGTACTTACTTCCTATCAGCTTTGTGAACTCTATTCTTAGAAGCTCATGATTTGTAATACCAGTCCTTGGGATATACATAGAATTCAGAAAATTACTTTCGTTTAATTGTCTCGTTAACATTATTAAAATTGGATAATTATTAATTGGCTTACCTAACGGGTTGTGTTAGGTGCCATCATGACTAGTGGTTTTGGGGTCGTGACATCCTTCTTCTTCTTCTTCTTCATGTTTCAATATGAAATTCAGCTAAAATCAAGTCTAATCTTCACCAAACACCCTCAAAATATAAGTATAAACTCCAAATAATATTCTCAATTATTTGCAACAACACTCAATCCAAACAAATAAAGTTTTTTAATGGTTCTCAATGGTAGAGAGTCAAACACCTTCAAAATTTATTGATTGATAATTTCAATTTGAACACCAATTGTGCAACATGAAAGGAAATTGCTAAGTTAAAACTCTATAGTTAAACGATTGAAATCCATTGATAAATTTCATTAAAAATACATGCAACGTGAAATGATAAAAAATAGAGGACATCATAGGAAGAAAAACTGGGGAACGAACAGAGAATGAGAGATTGAGAGACAGAGAGTGACACAGAGAGAGAGAGAGGAGAGCAGGAGAGAGAGAGAGAGAGCGTAGGGGGAGAGAGAATAAGGATGTGAAATAATTGGTTATTTATTCAATTCCTAACATAAAGGGATACTCATTTAATTTCTAAAGTGTATATAATTGGTAAATTGTATTTGTCTATATAATTAAATTGAAACTTAAGTAAGGAGGATAATAAAGTTTCAAATAGTGTATAGGAAAGTAAAAATGGGAAAGTTGGAGGACTCCCAATTATGGTAATGCATGGGTTGTGTCATGTGTGGAAAGTTGGAGGACTCCTAATGAGTTGCTTACCTTTTAGCTCCACCAGAAATTCTCGTGATCCAAGGCATCTCTACAGAATGTTTGAAGCAGTGTTATTTTTTTATAAACTTCTCACGCCTTTGAACAATTATAGTACAGAATTCTCAATAATCAGAGCATAGGTGTTAAAAAGTTTACCCTTATACAGATATAAGACAAATTAGAAATAGGGAAATGAAGTTAGATGCCTCCTAAAATCACAGGATGTGGTTGTCGCGTGAATATAATTGAGGTCAGTACTTCTGCAGGTCATCTGGAGTATTAGTAGTCATATCAAAATTAAAGTATTGAAGATTTGAAGTTTAAGATATCCTGAAGTCGGATTATATGCATGTGAAAGTTTTATTCGGTGGAGACTTTGAAGTTAGAAGATTATTTAAAGTCAGAAGAAGTGCAAGTGGTTTGATAATTATGACCCTCCAATTTTGTATGTTCAGTGCACACGTGATATGAGTAGCACAGGTGGTGGAGTAAGGAAATTTTTTTCAAATGTGTTCAAATTTATGCCGTGGAATTTTTTTCCGATAAAGGGTGTTGAGTATGTGTTATATACCTCTAAAATATAATTATGTACACAATATAAATTTTTGACGAAATTTGGTTAGATGACCACCCTTATGACCATGTGGCTTTGCCACTGAGTAGCACTAAGAGGCTAGGACTATAAAATATTACGTAAATGTTCAAGCTATATAGTTATTACAAATTCTACGGATATTAAATTTAGAAGTCGATGTGGTAGATTATATTTTGCATTAATTGGTTTAGTATAATTATCAAGTGTATGGTTAAGATAATTCCTATCTAATGATGGCCTTTACGTTCCAACATCATATTGTATGGGTCGAAATCTGACCGCATGAGAACGACCTAAAGAGGGGATGGTAAGAAGGCGGTTAAGCCGTGATGGCATACACGATAGGCTATAATGACGCGCTCCACGGCCATGGCCGAGGTTAATTCGCCAGAAGGCCTTTGCAACGTAGTACACGCTGTGGCACCCAGGGAGGTCAACCTGAAATACCAATGGTCAATCACAGTATGCAGGTTAAGGACCGATGGATAAATGGAAAAGCCTAATATATATACAACTGGGGCTTCTTCTCTCTCTCTCAGTGGAAGAGAATGAAAATACACTTTGTAAGAAAAGGCTAAGAACCTTGCTACTGATTTTCTGTAATAAAGGTTATGGAATCAATAAGACAGATCCCACAGTCGTTAATGGTGATCCTTCTCCTCTCTTCTTTACTTTGCATCATATAATAATGGTATCATGAATGTGAGTTTTCCAAATACGTTCAGTCACTCTCATAATCTTAATAAGTTCATAAGTTTAACCTCATCCAATTTCTCTTACTTAATACTCTTCGACCTAGCGTTAAATATCTTTTGCTAGGATTTATCCTCTATCTTCTCAATTTATTAATGTTTAGCAAAATGTCTCGCACTTTTTGGTCAAACAATTTGGCGCCGTCTGTGGGGATTTCCTAGCCAAAGCCTTAGTTCCCACTAGATCCACCAAACCAACCAAGAATTAAATCCTACCGCGAAACTGGAGCGCAACGCGAGCTGGAGCCATCGCAGTGAAGCAGTGGCTTACATATCAAGCACACTCGTAATAATGCTTCCAGGTTAGTACCCCGCGCGTAGTAATCTTACCAAATAGAACGATGCTTGTTGTATAACCTACTGTTAAAATGCTCTTCATTTTCGCGCTTGTGGTGTAACTTATATTACTGTTACTTTGGCTCGTCCGGGACTGGGACAAACCGGGACTTGAACTCGAGGACCTAATGGGTGGGATAAATCATCCACCCACGGAACACTCAAACCCAAATAACGGCGGAGCGGGATATAAAGCTAACATCGGATCCAAAGATTGCAACTGGAAAAGGAAACATGACCAATCTCTCTCACCCATCAACCAACCGGCCAGCCTAGGTAACAAATGGTTCCTTATACCTTTAACTCGCTTTTCCTTTTACAAAAGTGGTGAGATGAAGAGAAGGGATGCTCGCCACGAGTACACGAGTAAAACAAAAAAGAGGAGCACTAGCCGATAACGGCCCTGAAATTCCTCCCCGCGACAGCGGGCAAACTGAGGAGAACTCCACACATCATTCCATGGCATAAACAATAGGTGAACGACTCAAAACGAACTAGCAACAACAAGAAACAATCTCTATAAGAAAGGAATTGTACGACAAACTTAGAGACATCCCAACACAGGTAGAATGTGCGTACCAAGAGTTCGCCCGTAAGTTCGCCACAGATGTACAACGCCTACTCGCCCTGCCATAAATGTCACCACATGTGAGCCTCTAAGAAACGAATTCATCGCCCGCCCCGTCGACGGCCTCTCCAGGTCGAACGATGAAGAGACTATAAAGATTGGGACTCACCTCGGCGCATGCATGAACCAACGCATGAAACTCCCGATAAAAGGAAAGGTAGCACGCGATTCTCCTACGCCACTCCACGAGTCGCAAAAATTAAACTCGACCTCGCTCGAGTTGCCAAAATTAAACTCGACCTCACTCGAGTCGCCAAAATTAAACTCGACCTCACTCGAGTCACCAAGGTTAAACTCGACCTTGCTCGAGTAGCCAAAATTAAACTCAACCTCGCTCGATACGCCAAAATTAAACTCGGCCTGGCTCGAGTCGCCAAAGTTAAAGCTGACCTCGCTCGAGTCGCCAAATTTAAAATCGACCTCGCTCGAGTCGCCAAATTTAAACTCGAGTCGCCAAAGTTAAACTCGACCTCGCTCGAGTCGTCAAAATTAAACTCGACCTCGGTCGATTTTCCAAATTTAAACTCGACCTCGCTCGAGTCGCCAAAATTAAACTCGACCTCGCTCGATTTGCCAAAATAAAACTCGGCCTCACTCGAGTCGCCAAAATTAAACTCGACCTCGCTCGAGTCGCCAAAATAAAACTCGGCCTCGCTCGAGTCGCCAAAGTTAAATTCGACCTCGCTCGAGTCGCCAAAATTAAAATCGACCTCGCTCGAGTCGCCAAAATTAAAATCGACCTCGCTCGAGTCGCCAAATTTAAACTCGACCTCGCTCGAGTCGCCAAAGTTAAACTCGACCTCGGTCAATTTTCCAAATTTAAACTCGACCTCGCTCGAGTCGCCAAAATTAAACTCGACCTCGCTCGAGTCGCCAAAATTAAACTCGACCTCGCTCGAATCGCCAAAGTTAAACTCGACCTCGCTCGAGTCGCCAAAATTAAACTCGGCCTTGCTCGAGTCGCCAAAGTTAAAATCGACCTCGCTCGAGTCGCCAAAATTATACTCGACCTCACTCGAGTCGCCAAAATTAAACTCGACCTCACTCGAGTCGCCAAAGTTAAACTCGACCTCGTTCGAGTCGTCAAAATTAAACTCGACCTTGCTCAAGTTGCCAGAGTTGAACTTGACTTCTCTCGAGTCACCAAATATTTGACTTTGCTCGAATTCTTTTTAACATTCGACCTCGCTTGAATTATTCCACCATTCGACCATGCTCGAATTATTCTACCATTCGACCTCGCTCGAATTGTTTTAACATTCGACTTCGCTCGAATTATTTTTAACATTCGACCTCGCTCGAATTATTCCAACATTCAACCTCGTTATAATTATTCTAACATTCGACTTCGCTCGAATTATTTTTGACATTCGACCTTGCTCAAATTATTCCAACATTCGACCTTGCTCGAATTATTTTAACATTCGACTTCGCTGAAATTATTTTTAACATTCGACATCGCTCGAATTATTCCATCATTCGACCTCGCTCGAATTATTTTAACATTCAACCTCACTCGAATTATTCCAACATTCGACCTGCTCGAGTTATTTTAAAAGTCGACCACGCTCGAATTATTCCTACAATCGACCTTGCTCGAATTATTCCAACATTCGACCTCGCTCAAATTATGTTCAACACTCGACTCCGCTCGAATTATTTTTAACATTCGACCTCGCTCGAATCAAGTAAAGTCGACCTCGCTCGGTTCAAGAAAATTCAAACTCTCGAATAAAGCAGGGCCACACCGCTCGAGTAAAGCGAGTTTCGACCCCGCCAAACTCCCGATTTAAAAACAGGGACTCATCGCAAAAGAGTCTGAAAACCACTTTTCAAAGAAAAGGGAGAAAAGAGCCAGGAGCGTACAGCCAAAAACAAAGTAAATCTTATTCAGAATTTGCGTATATACAACATTTCATAAGAGGCCCAACAAAAAAAAGACAATACAACGACGAACAACACCTAAGGGAAGAACGAAAAAGAACAAGTACTAAAAGACCACCAATTTCACTCTGTTTCATCTCCGTCGTCGTCCACACCAGAACTATCGGCATCAGAAAGCCCATCTTCAACCTCGCCACCATTATCGGCCTCTGGTGTCGCGGAATCGTAGCCGTAGGCAAGTCGAGCCTCGCGCGCCTTCGCGCGAGCATCCTCAAAAGCGGCCTCAGGAATACTTCCCGCCGTCCACAAATCCTTGTAAATATCTCATTGAGCCTCAACATGGACCCATATTTCATATTGTCGGCGAGGAACAGCAGCACAGGCAACTTCTTGAGGGGCCTGAGCCTACAGCCGCACCTTTTTGGCTTCCAAAGCCGCCACTTTGTCCCTCAAGCTCGAGGCATCCCGCTCGAGATCCGATCCGCTCTTTAAGCTTGGCCTCCTTCATCATGGTCGTCCCCCTCTCGGCCTTTCGTTCAGATCTGAGGACGCGTACAGTATCTTCCAGCGCCTCCTCCCTCGCTGTAGCCGCTGCCCGGGCACCTTTAGCCCTCTCCAACTCTGCCCCTTTTCTCTCCTAGTCGGAAACCTTTTCAGTCCACTCCTCGCTCAAGCTATCTACCCTAGCTTCATTCTGCTCGAGCTCAGCTCGCAAAGACGATACCCTCACTTGAAGGTCCTCCCACTCATCCGCGATACCCTTGCCCACCTTGAGCTCCTCGTCTTTGACTCTAATCAACCCTTCAAGCTCACTGTTATCGCCGAATAGACCACATCAGGTCCTCGTCCATTTTCTCCAGCTCCTCCCTAAGAGACCGAGTATCACCGCTCGCTCTAATCTGCTTGTGCATCTCTATGCACCTGTTGCAATATCGACGGTATTTCTCAGCCATCTTCAGAAAGACCTCAGCCCGCGTCTCGACCCGCAAGCGCTCTCAATCTCCAGCATGTAATTCTAAAAAAGAAGGGAAATAAAAAGAATCAGTGAAGACGAAGGACACAAAGCAGAGAAAATAAAGGCTAAAAACTCACCCTCAAGGCCATCCCGACCACGCTGCGTGACAAGCCAGAGTCGCTGAGATCACGAAGAGACCTGCTTTCGGCGACAGAACATAAAAGGTCGAATTGCTCCACCGAATCCGTTGTGTTCTCCAAAAGGTTAACAGCTAAAGGGATTTCAAGCACACGGAAAGGACCGTCAGCCATCACCTCGACCCTGGTAAAACCGTCTTCGAATAATCGCATATCATCAGGGTCAATATCCGATAGACTCATAAGCGTCCACCACCATGCCCTTCAATATCTCGTCGGCTGGAGAGGAGGTGTGAGCCTACTGAGATGAGGAAGGCCTACTCTGAATATTGGCGGTGGCCGCCGAACTCTATCCCGACGCCACTACGGTCTCTTCTGCCCTCGACTCAGGTAAAACTTCCACCCTTTGGGTGACCTCTCTCACGGAATCAGTCGTTGTTTCTATGGGATTGGCCCTCCGCCCTCGCCATAAGAGGATTCGCCCGCCAAATGAACCGCGGGGCCCGGAGAGTCAGAGCGAGGAACAATCTCAATATGACCAGATTTGGATGCCAACTAGATCGACGCAGCAGTCCCATTTTGAGTACCCTCATCATTGGCCACCTGAAGTACAGACCTAGTAGAGGATGCCGGGTGGTGGAAAGCAAGAGTCGGGGCCCTCGCCCTCCTCACCCCTCTCAGACCTGTCAAAAATGACACACGACCCCATGTAAGCACCAAGCAGAGAAAAATGTAGAGCGAAAGATGAACAACTATGGCCAAGACAAGGCGACTCACCTACAAAAGGTTTACGCACAAACCTCTCGTGGAAACGCATCCATTCGCAAATTCCCACCGTGTGAGACAGAATCGAAGCCACCCATTTGCAAATGTCCCTAACTTGCGGAGGGGGAAACCTCTTAGCTGCAGCAAAACAGATGGAATGAACGAGCAACAAACAACAGTCAGTTAGCGAAATCACGAGATATGAATAACCAATCAACATTGTAAAAAGGAAAGGCGAAGAAAGTCTCACGGGCAAAATTCCACATCTATGGGAACCCAGCGGGATTAGACACCACATGTTTTGTGCTGACATTGACGAAACTCTCCCAAAAATGACAATTGATCTTACGACCATTTCGACCACCGGGATCTTAGTACCCCTATGGCGAAGATGCAACATAGTTCCCCTATGAAAGCTGGGGCCGAAGATATGCATCATATCTTGATGGGAAACGCCACGTCCAGCTAGCTCTGCATGCTTGCTGAGCATCAAAAAGAATTTGTATATGTATGGGGTGAGCTGGGCCAGGCACACCTCGTAGAAGCGGCAGAAGTTTGCCGCCAATGAGGGAAGAGGAAGAGTATACCCAATAATAAAAGGGTACGCTTAGAAAGCGCAGTACCTGGGCGATGCGAGTTGATGTTTTAGACTCTAATACTACACAATAATATACGTTAATTGTGCAGTACCCAATTTTCGAGTGCTTTCTAATAAGAAGAACTTGGTTCTTCTTTGTGTACTAGTTTCTACTATTGCAGAATAATTAAAGCAGTAAAGTAAAGACACAGAGATTTTTACGTGAAAAACACCTGACTCAAAAGGTGAAAAAACCACAACCTACTCCTCAGTAGGATTTGCTCAAACACTTCACTAAAAACTCTGAGCCAAACGAACTTACAAAATAAACTCTTTTGTAATCCTAGGACTAACTCTAATCCTCTTTGTATCAACTAGCCTCTAGCTAATTTCTACAGATTTCAAGCTAACTCTAACTTGAACAATGTGTACCTATTACAATTTGCTTCTAAGAAAGCTGATAAGATACAATATTAAATTGCCTACTATAATCAACTAGACTCAATACTTCAACAATGAAACTGTTTCTTCTAGTTGAACTGTAGCCTTCACACAATACTTCTGCTTGCAAAATATCTTGAGAACTTTTGCTTTTTAGAACTTGAGTCACTTTGTCTTTGTGCGTCACTTCTTTCAGCAGTAATACATTGAGTATTTATAGAGTCAGTTATTGAGTACATGGTTCAGTTCTGATCCAACTCTACCTGGGTATACGAGTTCGACTATGACTCAACTTCCTTCTCTATTTCTGTCCTTGCTGAAATCAAATTCAATCTTCTTTATCAGTTTGCAACCTTTTTCTTATTAGTAGACATCCTTTTAGTTATTTGATACTCAGCAATCACTTACGTCTCCTATGCATGAACAATTCTTGTGCCAACTGTTCCGTTCAGATGTGTGTACACTGATGGACCTGGTTCAACTTGTCAATCTTCAAAACCCATTTAGTGACATGGGCCAACAAATTCCCCCTTTTTGATGATGACAAACTCTGTGCTTTTATCCTATATACACTTCAAACACTTTGTATAGTTTTAAGAATTAATCATTGAGCACCAGGTACAATAGGTTATAAATATCACTTTTTTCAAAAAAACACACACACACACCCAGCACAACAAATCTTCCCCCTTTTGGCATCATCGAAAAGTTGCAAAATTATACTTACCAAATTTTTAATTCTTACTCATGGCCAAATTTAGGCAACTGCAGGTGCAAGCATGATTAATCAACACAAGAAACCAATAATGTAAGCTAAATTAGAAATTGAGACAATTTTTAAAATCAGCAAACTTCATTGATATAATACTGCACATCAAACACCAACAGATTAACGCAAAAACAATCAAAACATGAGCAAAAAAAACTGAAACCACAAACGGTAGACACTGTCCCAAACTGGGCACTTGAAAGATAACTGGGAAGCACTGGATAAACCTAAGGCTGGGAAGGTGCAGAAGAGGTTGTGGTCTTGGATTGTAGGAGAGAAAGCATCTGTTTAAGAATACCCTCGTTCTTTTCTTTCTCCTTTGCTAATTCAGCCCTGAGAGCATCCCGCTCAGCTTCAACCTCAATCACACGAGACTTCAAACGAAGGATCTCCATATCCTTAATCTCGCTTTCCTGCACCAGAGTTCTTACTTTGCTGTTGACTGGCTGCTTCCTAGATGAACCAGGTTCATCCATAGGAACATTGACAATATAATCACATGATAGCAAAGTTTCCTTCCCAAAATAATCCTTGGCAGTCGCCATTTCAGCCTTCTTCACTGGAACCCCAAAATGAGCAAGCACAGCTGACAGAATAAATCCATATGGAATTGCATGAGCTTTTGTTCCATTCACAACTCTATCCAAGAGTTGGATGATGAAAGCTGGCTAATTTATTTGCCTTCCCCTGTACAAGCATTCCATCAAGGTCAGATCCATATAGTTGGCAATGTGCCTTCTTTCTTGTCTGGGCAGTAGAAACTTGATGACGAACTCGAAGAATAGCTTGTGCTCTGACTTCATTTCACTCTATAGACAGGCCTGGGGTCAATCTCTTTCTCATTATCACTAAAGAACGTGGTGATGTTAATTGTTGAGGCCATACCATCTAGACAAGGCCATCTTTGCCTCGTGTAGTCCTCATATCCCTCAGCTGGTATGTCTAGAATAACACCCAGTTCCTTAGTATCAAAAGAAACTTCAATTCCTTTGACCATTGAGGTGACCCTACCGTTTTTGACAATCGCATTCCCCATGAATTCTACCAACTCAGCTCTTGCCAGCCTGCCTTCCATACGAAGGACCATGTCCTTCCAACCCTGTACCTCTAGAGATCCCAGCAAATACTGCATTCCAGGCTCATCTAGATCCTTCATCAGCTTACCCTTCAGAATTGTTCTTTTTCCAATCATGGTAACTCTGTCAGTCACCTCTTCTATTTCCTTCTCCTCCTCTCCACTCCAGTATGCATCATCATCCTCCTTAGCAATAATTTTTACTTTCTTTGGCTTGGACCTGGTCCTTTTAACTATGCTTGGAGTTGCAGCGGATGCAACAACTGACTTCTTTGAAGAAGCCTTAGCCTGTTTGGGTTTTGGTGTCCTAACCACAGCTGGATCTAGATGCTCCTCTTGTTGGACCAGGTCCAACGACTCTTCTTCAACAACAACAACCTCAACATGCTCTCCAACTTTTGCTTTTCCCTTTGCTGCCTTCTTTCTCTTGCTCTCTAGCAGAGCCTTTTCTAACTTCTCTTCCTCCTTTCTTATAGAATTTCGCGTAGCACGTACCTTAGGAACAGGTACCTCAGCAGAACCAACAAGTTTCCTTTTCTTCAAAGGAACTGAGGCTGTAGACTTCTTGGACTTTGAAGTCCTTCTTTTCTTGGGGTTATATGAGTCCCCCAACTTCCTTAGTCTTTCAGCCAAAGTTTCTTCCCCGGAAGAAACGTGTTCATCAATTGCTTTCATCAAGTTCTCCAACTCAGCATCAGCTTCCTCAACTCCAGTATTTCCCCCTAAGATTGTGACATCTTCTTCAAAATTTTCAAGAACGGGACCACATATAGCCAGTGTGGTACCATCCTCTCCTGATCCCCTCACATTTACATCTCCCTTGATCTCAAGAGGTTTCTTTTTCCCAGATTTTCTTTGCCTTTGGGCACTTCAACATCCACCACAGACCCCACCAACAAAAATCGTTGATCAGCATTGTTTATTTCAGAGATAGCACCAGAATTACCTTTCTCACCACTGGTTGAACCAGGTGCTTCATCTTCATTGGCTGATTTAAATGATTCATTGGACGATTATGGTGTGGAGCCTTCTTCAGCATGCAATAATTCTTCCAAGAATTTGGCTCTTGAACCAGAAGCCACAAATTTGCGTGCAAGAACTTTGACACGATGAGGCTTGGGGGCTGGGGTAGGGTTTGGTGTGAGTTCTGGGATTGTAGGGTGTTCAGGGGTTGTCGATTTTTCTGGAGACTCGGAACTATACACTGAGGGTGAATTTGATTCTGATTCATAGTTGCCTCCATCATAATCTCTGTTTGGAGATGAATCAGAAGAAGCTTGTGGGGGTGACGACATGATTTTGAATTATTTTAGAGAGAAGAAAGACAAAAGGCAGTAGAGATTGTGAGTTGAGTGAGTTGAACAAGGTTCGACTATTGCTTTATGCACAATGGGTAATGATGGACTTTTTATAACTTATGGCTGGGTAGATTACAACGGAAGAGTATTAACTCAAGTGGAATTCTAATCGCTACAGAATTGTCATTGATTAGACAGTTACTTTTCCCCTAAAACTAGGCTAATCAAGTGAGATGGGACTTCTTGAAAATGGTTCAATATTTGGGTAAGTACTAGAATTGAATTTGAACCATAAATATATAGAGTCCTACTCATGTATGACTGTGCTTGAATTAATACATGTATGGAGATGAGAACGTACCTTGTCAGTTATGCGAACCATCATGGATGAACCAGGTTCATCCAGGTAAAATCCTTTATTTGCCTCAACTTACAAAAATAGAGAAACATCATTAGCGACTAGGGAATCATCTTAATACATGGAAAAGAGTATGGAAATAAAGACATAATACTAAGCAATGATTAATTTTATTAAGTACCTAATTTGAATTTTCTAGCCAAGAAAAATTTTCATTTTTTTTTCAATTTTTTTTTCTCATAATGCTCCTTACTCAGTGCTTTGGTAAATATATCAGCAATTTGACGATCAGTAGCACAAAATTCGATTGAGATCATTCCTTTTTCATAGTTGTCCCTCAAAAAATGGTGTCTAACATCTATGTGCTTAGTTCTCTTGTGATGAACCGGGTTCTTCGTCATACTAATTGCACTAGTGTTATCACAGTAAATAGGAATGCATCCCACATCTATACCAAAGTCCAGGAGTTGATGCTTGATCCAAAGCAACTGGGCACAACAAGAGGTTGCAGCCACATATTCAGCCTCAACAGTAGACAGAGCTACTGAATTTTGTTTCTTGATGGCCCAAAACACAAGGCAAGAGCCCAAGAAGTGGGCCATGCCTGAAGTACTTTTCCTGTCAACCAGGAAACATGCATAATCAGCATCAGCATATCTTACAAGGTCGAAATTACTACCTTTAGGATACCAAAGGCATAAATCAGAGGTTCCTTTCAAGTATCTTAAAATTCTCTTCACTGCAGTGAGGTGGGACTCCTTTGGATTTGCCTGAAACCTAGCACATAGTCCCACACTGAATATAATATCTGGTCTGTTGGCGGTGAGATATAGTAGAGACCTAATCATTCCTATGTATACCTTCTGATCAACGGATGAACCAGGTTCATCCGCATCCAATTAGTAGTTGTGGCTATGAGGGTGTCTATTTCCTTTGAATCTTCCATCTTGAACTTCTTGAGGAGTTCTTTCACATACTTTTGTTGATGAATCATTGTTCCATGTGGGTTTTGCTTGATTTGTAAGCCTAAGAAGAAGTTTAGCTCACCCATCATACTCATTTCAAATTCACTCCCCATTAGTGTAGCAAATTCCTTGCTAAGCTTTTCAGTAGTTGCCCCGAATATGATATCATCAACATATATTTGCACAATCAGAAGATCCTTCCCCTTTTCCTTTAGGAACAAAGTACAGTCAATTTTGCCTCGTTTGTACCCATGTTCCAACAGAAATTTTGATAATCGCTCATACCATGCTCTAGGTGCTTGTTTGATACCATAAAGAGCCTTGTCAAGTTTATATACATGATCAGGTGACTCTTTGCTTTCAAACCCTGGAGGTTGTTTGAAAAATACATCTTCCTTCAAATATCCATTGAGAAAGGCACTCTTAACATCCATCTGATGAAGAGTGAATTCCATATATGCAGCAAATGTTATAAGAAGTCTGATTGGCTCCAATCTTGCCATAGGATCAAATGTCTCATCATAGTCAATCCCCTCTTCTTGTCTGTATCCCTGAACAACCAGTCTTGCCTTATTTCTTATAACAGTTCCATCCTCATCGAGCTTGTTCCTGAAGACCCACTTGGTGCCAATTACTGATTTGTTTAGTGGCCTGGGTACCAAGTGACATACCTGACTCCTCTCAAATTGATTCAGCTCTTCTTGCATGGCAGTTACCCTGTCAGCATCTTGTAGGGCTTCACTAATGTTATTTGGTTCGATTAAGGATAGGAAGGCATCAAACGCACACAGATTTTTCGAGGAAGCTCTTGTTTTTATTCCGGATGACAGATCTGCTATTATGTTCTCAAGAGGGTGAGAACTCTAATATCTGTGTGGTTTGAGAACTAATAGTTCACTTCTGGATAGTTCCATGTTGTTCTGTTGTTGTGGAACAAGATCAGGGCCAGGAATCACATGTTGAATTCCCCCTGTCATGTTGCTTGGGGTAATTGGACCTGTTCCATCACCTGTTCCATCTTCCATGGCTGCTTCAATGTGTTCACTGCTTCTCACCAGTCCAAGCTCCTCATCTTCTGGTTCATGTCTCTCAGAAAGAGTGTTAGTTTCATCAAATATAACATGCACACTCTCCTCTACACACATAGTTCTTTTATTGTACACTTTATAGGCTTTACTATGTGATAAATATCCCAAGAATACTCCTTCATCACTTCTGGGATCAACTTTTCCTAAGGAATCTTTGCCATTATTGTGCACATAGCATTTACATCCGAAAGACCTAAGATGGGATATGTTGGGCTTTCTTCCTTTGACTAATTCATAGGGAGTCTTCTCTACCTGTGGCCTGGTCATGCATCTATTGATTATATAGCACACAATGCTTATTGCTTCTGCCCAGAAGTTGTGAGGTAGTTTGCTGGAAAAAAGCATGGTTCTTGCCATGTCTTCAAGAGTTCTATTCTTTCTTTCCACAACCCCATTTTGCTGTGGGGTTCTAGGGGTAGAAACGTTGTGATTGATACCATGTTCATCACAGAACTCAGCAAATTTAGCATTTTCAAACTCAGTCCCATGGTCAGATCTTATTGATGCTAGTTGATGTCCTAACTGATTTTGAGTTTTCTTAACAAATGTGATAAACATATCAAATGCTTCATCCTTAGATGCCAGAAATAAGGTCCACGTGAACCTTGAGTAATCATCAACTAACACCATCACATATTTCTTACCACCTCTGCTCAGGGTTCTCATTGGACCACACAGATCCAGATGAACCAGTTCCAACGACCTGGTGGTACTGACCATTTTCTTACTTTTGAAAGAAGATCTTACCTGCTTCCCCCTTGCACATGCCTCACAAACTTTGTCTTCCTTGAACTTAATGTTAGGGAGTCCTACCACTAAGTTCTTAGAGACTAGCTTGTTAAGCTGAGTCAGACTTGCATGACCAAGTCTTTTGTGCCACAGGAGGGGATCACTGTCCAACACACTAAGGCAAGTGAGTTCATTGTCAGACAGTGTGGACAAGTCAATGACATAGATATTATTCATTCTCCTTCCCTGCAACACAATCTTGTCAGTAAGAAGATTTATCACAAAACATTTTGTGGAGGTAAAAGCGACAAAATTACCTCTGTCACACAGTTGTGACACACTGATTAGGCTATATTTCAAGCCATCTATCAGATACACATGTTCAATTGAACGTGTGTCATCTTTACCTACCTTGCCGACCCCTATAATTTCACCTTTCTTTCCGTTTCCAAAGGAGACATTTCCTCCTTTGAGGTTTTCAAGTGAAAGGAAGTGTTCCTTGTTCCCTGTCATATTCTTAGAGCAGCCACTGTCCAAAAACCAAATTAGGCTGCTTCCCTTCACTTGTACCTACAAAAGCAAATCAGGGGTTAGTTTTAAGAAATCAAACTAGTTTGGGTCCTTTTCTATGAGAGAAAGGATGAATCAGATTTTTCTTGGCCCAGTGGTAGCCAGTTCTTCTTTTTAATGAATATCTCATTTTTCTGACTGGCCTGCTCTTTTACACCACACTCATATTTGTAGTGGCCAGTCTTCCCACAATGGGTGCATATTTTATTTTTAGGGAGAGTGAGATACTTGCTTTTGAGATCCCACTTAGGCAATTGGCTCCCAAAACCAAGCCCTCTCCGGTTGGTACTGTGATTCTCTTGAAGCCAAGTTAATGCATCAGAAGACTTATTCCATTTGCGTGTTCTATCAAATTCATGTTTGATTTTGCCAAGTTCTTCTTTAAGAGATTTTATATGTTCATTCTTGGCATACATTTTATCTTTTAGTTTTCCTAAGTATTCTTCTAACATTGCATGAGAGTGTTCAACCACCTTTTTACTATATCCTAGTGTTAATTTTAAGTTTTCAGATTTTAGTTCTAGGATTTCAATTTCGAGTGGATGGACCTGGTTCGTCAGGATAGTGTTTTTCTTTTCAGATTCATTGACCCTTATTTCCAGGTCCATGCATTCTGCTTTCAGCATTGCACACTCTTTAGATAGTTGATCCTTCTCTTTGGTTGTTTCCTCAGAATCATCTATGAAGTCAAGTAGCAACTCAGAGAGTTTCTCCTTAGATAAAAACTTTATTTTAGTTTTAAGTTGTGAGATACTTACCTCTGGTTCTTCATAAGTCTCCTCATCAGATTCTCCTATTGCCATGAGAGCCTGATCTTCTGTCTCACCATCTTCTGATTCTTCATCTGAACTTTCCCCCCAAGCAGCAACCATAGCCTTTGTAGTGGTTCTCTTGGGTTGGACCAGTTACTTCTTCCTGTTCTTTCTTTCATATCTCTCTTTCCTTCATTCTACTTCCCACTAAGGGCAGTTTTTGATGAGATGGTTAGTTTTTCCACATTTGTAGTATCCCTCATTAGCTGGCTTTTCTGGTGCCTTTACCTTGTTGAAGTTTCCTACCCTAGAGATGCCATTCTTCCTCATGAGAAAGTTTCTAAATTCTTTAGTGATCATGGCCATCTCATCCTCCTCCAGATCTGTTCCTTCAGTGATCCTCAGTGCTAGACTTCTCTCCTTCTTTGGGGCATCCATCTTCATGGTTTGCCTTCTGAGTTCATAAGCAGTGAGATTTCCAATTAACTCATCC
>ML295394.1:58652-78168 GCA_005239495.1 Nicotiana undulata
AAACGGACTTACAAAATAAACTCTTTTGTAATCCTATGACTAATTCTAATCCTCTTTGTATCAACTAGCATCTAGCTAATTTCTACAGATTTCAAGCTAACTCTAACTTGAACAATGTGTACCTATTACAATTTGCTTCTAAGAAAGCTGATAAGATACAATATTAAATTGCCTACTACAATCAACTAGACTCAATACTTCAACAATGAAACTGTTTCTTCTAGTTGAACTGTAACCTTCGCATAATACTTCTGCTTGAAAAATATCCTGAGAACTTTTGCTTTTCAGAACTTGATTCACTTTGTCTTTGTGCGTCACTTCTTTCAGTAGTAATACATTGAGTATTTATAGAGTCAGTTGTTGAGTACATAGTTCAGTTCTGATCCAACTCTACCTGGATATACGAGTTCGACTATGACTCAACTTCCTTCTCTATTTCTGTCCTTGCTGAAATCAACTTCAATCTTCTTTATCAGTTTGCAATCTTTTCGTATTAGTAGACATCCTTTTAGCTCTTTGATACTCAGCAATCACTGATGTCTCCTATGTATGAACAATTCTTGTGCCAACTGTTCCATTCAGATGTGTGTGCACTGATGGACCTGGTTCAACTTGTCAATCTTCAAAACCCATTCAGTGACATGGGCCAACACAAGTGAACTATATCACTTTCCGCCGGGACAAGTTCGATATGTTCGGGAATCCTTCACTTGATTTTGAATGCAGCGAGTGATGTAGCATCCATTATAGTCAGTCTGTGGCTTCTCCGGGCGGGGCACCACCTCATCTACGAAAAACTCTCATCTTTCGTTAAACTCGCCCCCTCATCGAGGGAAGGTGCGGCATTTTTCGGCACCGGAGCATTGTTAACCGGGTCAGGATTAGAAGAGGTACTAGCCATTTTGAATGAATGCAAATATTGGGGGTATAGAGAAAGAGATACGAGAGTCACGGAGGATGCTTGTGTTTTAAGAAGTATGAACAAGGGAGAAAGAGCAAGTGCTTTTAGAAATTTTCCTGAAAATGATTCGAGTAATACTATACCCGAATGAAAGTCTCCTATTTATAGAGACAAAAACGCCAGTTTAAAGAAATGAAGCGTCGCCTTCTTCAAAAAAGTAACAGGAGAGGCACAAGAAACGATGCGACACTCAACAAACGTGCGCCATAGTGACACCTGACGAATTTAATGTCATTCCAACTGACACACTTGTCTGACAACTCACCCAGAACGTCACATCGCTACCCCTCAGGGAAATGCTCACTCCTTTCCCAAAACGCTCAGATTTCTGTGCTAATATTGACAGAGTCTGCCTACCGTGCTCGCCTATGGCCGACCACCATAGGTGGAGGGACTAACTGTATGAGTCTAAATCTGACCACATGAGAGGGGATGGTAAGAAAGCGGTTAAGCCGTGATTGCGTACACGAAAGGTCGTAATGACGCGCTCCACGGCCATGGACGAGGTTGATTCACTAGAGGGCCTCTGCGACGTAGTGCACGCTGCGGCGCCTAGGAAGGTCGACCTGAAGTACCAATGGTCAATCACAGTATTCAGGTTAAGGACCATTGGATAAATGGAAAAGCCTATTATATATACGAGGGGGCCTTCTTCTTCTCTCTCTCTCTCTCTCTCTCTTAGTGGAAGAGAATGAAAATACACTTTGTAAGAAAAGGCTAAGAACCTTGCTACTGATTTTCTGTAATAAAGGTTATGGAATCAATAAGACAGATCTCATAGTCGTTAATGGTGATCCTTCTCCTCTCTTCTTTACTTTGCATCATATAATAATAGTATCATGAATGTGAGTTTCCCTAATACGTTCAGTCACTCTCATAATCTTAATAAGTTCATAAGTTTAACCTAATCCAATTTCTCTTACTTAATACTCTTCGGTCTAGCGTTAATTATCTTTGGCTAGAATTTATTCCCTATCTTCTCAATTTATTAATGTTTAGCAAAAGGTCTCGCACTTTTTGGTCAAACAAATATGACAGTCGAAGATGGCGATGGACGCATAAGCCATAAATCTCTCTCAGTAACAAGATTGACGATTTGTCATTAGACCACATGAAATCAATACCAAAATTTGTTTTTTTTCAAACACAGCATAAACTTTTTTAGTTAGTATTTCAAATAAATCAAGCTGCAATGTTTGATTTATTTAACATGAACTTTCGTAATCAAGTTGCAATGTTTGATTTGTTTAACATGAAGTTTCGTAGCATAAGATATTTGTCTTCATCAAGAAAATAATGTATGAAGTTTCGTAGCATAAGATATTTGTCTTCATCAAGAAAATAATG
Organism: Nicotiana undulata; assembly: GCA_005239495.1. Taxonomy (NCBI): domain Eukaryota; kingdom Viridiplantae; phylum Streptophyta; class Magnoliopsida; order Solanales; family Solanaceae; genus Nicotiana; species Nicotiana undulata. Next base: position 60,961 of record ML295394.1, read on the forward strand.
TATGAACACGGTTTACATGGTTTGCGGAAGCTACACTAATGTAAAACTAAAAGAAAGAAGGGAACTGAGGAATATTGAAGATCAAAGGAGTTCATTCCCTCCAGCTAGACGCAGTATTCATTACCCTGCACTTAAGAAAAACATATTCAAATCCAGCCCTTAAAGTAACTAATAGAGAAGAGAGAAATCAGAAATGAACGTAGTAACTATAGGAATTACAATATATATATTACAGAGGCGGAGCTAAACCTTGTGCATTCGGAATATTAGTCCTATTAATTTACTAGGTTTTAAATAAATAATTTATATATATCTAATAAATTTATTACGTCAAATATAAGGTTTAAAGCAAAGTTATTGACTCAGCCCTTCCCCGTAAGTAGTTCGGAACCCATAGGCAATTATTATGTGAACTGTATCTTTTTTGTGTTAGTTGACCTAAGTCGCTCCCTTTCTGCTGGGGTAGGGCTCAGCCTCTGAATCGTATGTGGGACGACTTTTTGCCTCATACAGCTCAAACCGAATACCGGGGAAATTTATAAGAAATAGAGGAAACCTAGTAGCCGTGGGTCGGGGTCGCGCCCCTAATTTACATACTATATAATAGAAGGTTCCCTAGTTACCTAGGTGGAAGAGGAGCTGTAAACAACAAAAGTAGTAAATCAACTAAGAGTTAAGAGTTAGTAACAATGACAAAACCTTTTTTTCAACACCATGCACCTCACACATTACTAGTTTAATATCTCTCCCTAAGCTTAAGTGGGATTGTTCGTAAATTATTCATCCTCCTAGCACTATAAATAGCCTACATTAGTACCAGACTTATACGATCTCATCTTTGCAATTACTTCTCCAAACAATTTTTACATTCTGCCTTAGCTTCCTTATAACATGGCTTCCAACACAAGAGCCTCAGTTACACTTTTCCTCTCATTGAATCTCCTTCTCTTTGTCATAGTCAGTGGAACTGATTGTGGCTCTTGTCATCATAATCCTCCTAGCACCGGTAATGGTGGTGGCAATGGTGGTAACACTGGTGGCTCGGGCAATGGTGGCGGCTCTGGCAACGGAGGTGGTTCGGGCAATGGCGGCGGAGGTGGCAATGGACAAGGAAGGTGCCCAAGAGATGCTCTGAAGTTGGGTGTATGTGCAAATTTAGTAGGTGGATTGGTGGGAGCAATAGTTGGTTCTCCTCCAACCTTGCCGTGCTGCAGCTTGATCGCGGGGCTAGCGGATTTAGAGGCGGCAGTTTGCTTGTGCACAGCCATAAGAGCAAATGTGCTGGGAATAAATCTCAACGTGCCACTCTCTCTTAGCCTTGTTCTCAACAACTGTGGAAGGAATCCTCCTACTGGCTTCACTTGCTAAGCCGAAGTACCCCATTAATTCTATTAATCCTCATTCTGCTTTTGTTATGTCAATCATTTTGGCCATGAATTTTGTTTATGACCACTTTGTCAATTGTGTTATGCTAGTGGTTCTAAATAAGCGAACTTGTAAAATAAATAGCAGGGTCGTGAAGCGCAATTGATTTTATATATGTACTTTGGAGGTTCATTAATATATGTACTATCATTTTCTGTTCATAAGCATATTTGCGGATTTTGTTTGACTTGTCTATGTTCTTAACATGGTTGGTGTCACAAGGGTGTTTTGTGTCACTCGGATTCTGCCCGAGGTTCACCCTTGTGCGGCAGTCAAGCCCAACCTTATTAACTTCAGCCTTTCCAACACATAGATTAATTTTAGGGACTTTTGGACTTAGAACAATATAGGCAGCAAGGAAAGTAAGTAAAGGCACACACAGTTTACAGGAATTTCTTTCCTACTCATATTAATTTGTGAATACAAGAACATAAAGAAGCCAACTCTATGGCCAAGACAAAGAACTCCCTAGTTCCCTGCCCTAAAAACGAATTTCCCACCCTTTAGTAAAACACTTAGACGAAATTTGGCTAACACATAAGCGACAAGCTAAGTTCTGCCTATTTGGGGCAACTTATGCACATATTTATAGTGTTGCTGCCCAATTACACTTGGCAGGATGTAAAACAATTAGTTGACAAGCCCCAACTGATGGGCAAACAAGCTAAAAACGTGTAGCAATAAGTCACAAAGTCAGCCATGATCTATAACGTGCCCATGATCAGCCATGTTTGAAATGGGGCAGTTGTAACCGCCAACTGCCTCCCATGTGCCTTGCACACGTTTGTAACTGCTGGATGTGCACTGCATGTGCCTGTTTTTCCCAGTTACTGCGTGCCCAATGCTGGCATTGCGCCCAGCCTTGCCCTTGAACTCCGCCCCAATGTCATGGCCACAACTTGCCGCCCACTGATTTGCCGCACACGATCATTGCCACAGCTGCCCCCTTTTGTCAAGTCGCCCTCAACTTGATCAAATCTGCCAGCATCAATTTTTATTGCTTGTCCTGCATTGCCTTGCCTTGCCTTGACATGTCTTTTCCCTTTCTTTGACATTGTTTTGCTTTGTCATGGTTATGTCAACCCGCACGTCTAAGCGAGATGTACATTGCCTCCGTCCAAAACGCGTTTGTCAACCCCACATAGTCTGTCATGTCGAGCTTCCCGTCATGATGTTTCCCCATTTTTCAGGTTGTGTGCCAAGGCCATCATGAAAATCCTTGTCACAACCCACACCTGCCGAGGAACCTTGTCAAGGGGCTAACAAACCACCTCCACCTGAAGAATTCGTCGTCCTCGACGAAGTAGTTTCCGCATTTTTCAGCACCACCATTGGCTCTAGATAAGTTGTCTCCTTCTCATGTTCTTCCCCGCTCAGCTCATCTTCAAATTTTTATTTAGCAAACAAAGTTGAGAGACTTTCAAGTTTCGGACAGTCCCTCGCCATGTGTTGTCCTTTGCAAATAAAACAACTATCAAACTTGCTATTTTGTCCCTTGTTTGTCGAAGGTCCAGCGCATTGCTTTTTCATTCCATTGTCATTTCCCTCAACAGCATTACACTTGTCATTTCCGTTTTTCCTCCATTGTTTGGCCTTGTCCTTGTTCCTGTTTTTGGACTTTGAAGTAGTAGAGAAATCAGAACCATCTTGCCCTAAGCGAAAATCACCCAATGCATCCGCAGCACCGATGGCACTAGGAAGGTGTTTCACATTCTGCCTTCGGAGTTCCATCTGCTCCCACGACTGCAACCCGTAAAGGAAGTTGTGCAGCTTGTCTTCCTCAGACATGTTGCTTATATCCAGCATCAAAGAGATGAAATCTTTGACATATTCCCTGACCGTTCCAGTTTGTTTCAAAATTTTCAAACTCTAGCAATCCATCCTGCATTGCTAGGAAAGAATTGATCCTTCAACTCTTTCTTCAGCCCTTTCCAAGAGTCAATTTTCTGCCTACTAGCACTTACATCATCTTCCACACGCATCCTCCACCAAAGCTTTACATCGTCCACCAAGTACAGGGTCGTAATGGTGACCTTATCTTCATCTCGTACATGGGAAACCTTGAAGTACTGCTCCATATCCCACAGGAAAATTTTGAGTTTCTTGGCACTTCTTGCGCCATTAAACTCTTTAGGCTCGGGAATTTTGACCTTGGTAGAATCTGCCCCGCGCTGGCCATTGTCATTGCCAACAGCATGTCGCATCAACACATTTTCCGCCTTCAGATCTGTGCACTCTTGGCTCAGCCTGGTCATTTCTGCCTCAAGATAGGCGAGATGAGTAACAATAGTCAGAAATTGATCCCCATCAACAGCTCCGACGAGTGCCTCCAATGCAACAACCTTTTGGAGAAACACGCTCAAAATCAGAGACAAAGCTGAGGAAAACATTAGATGGGAAATACAGAAAGGTAATTGTAGCTTTTGGTGGATAACTGGACAGGTAAATGTGCTTTAGCCAACATCTTACAAGGTAGTGGGATATCTTCTAAAGTACATGTGAAAGACTTCATTAATAATGGAGAATGAAATACGGACAAACGCAGTGATGTTCTCCCTGCGCATATTACTAATAATAGTGTTCACTTGGAAATATGAGATCCAAATGAGGATGACTTCCCTGTTTGGACTTCTTTTAATGATGGGAGATTTTCTTCTAACTCAGCATGGTACTCAATTAGATTCAAGAAACAAAAGAATATATTCATAAACAACATCGGGCATAATTCTCTCCCTTTTAAAATGTCCTTTATATCTTGGAGAATTTTCAAAAATAGACTACCATTTGATGATGTTATTTGTAGATTTGGTACTAACATTATTTCTAGATGTTCTTGTTGTTCTTCGCAGGTAGAAACAGTTCAACATGAATTTAATAGTAGTGAAGTTGCCATCTTTATATGAAACAACATAGGAAATGCATTTGGAATCAAACATTAACAGGAGCCTATTATCGCTACCTTCAAAAGATGGTGGGAAACAATGACAAACAATAAAGTGCACATTCAAATGCTTCAAATATCCCCCACAATCCAATGGCGAAGCCGGAAAATTCAACAAGGGTGTTCAAACCTTTGCCATTGGGTTATGTAAGGGTGTTCAAAGTCTATTTTTAATCAATAACAAGTAATATTTTACCTTATACGGAGTATAATTTTCCGATGAAGGGTGGTCAATTGACCACCTTTGAAAGAACGTAGCTTCGCCCCTGCCACAATCATATGCTGGGAACTTTGGAAACAAAGAAATGCATGCAGATATGGAAAACAGGAGAAGTTTCAGCTGAACTCTATGAGACACCAAATCACATAGACACTGAAAGAAGCAATCTCCAACATGGTACCTAGTGACTACACTCAGATGGAATGACCCTTATTATGTGATAAGATCGAGATACTTAGACCATCTCAGAAATGGACACAAGTTACATGGGAATTTCCTCTAACCGGAACTGTCAAAGTTAATACGGATGGAAGCTTTTGCAAAGAAAGTGGTAAGGTAGGCATTGGATGGGTGGTCAGGAATAGTCAGGGGGACCTTATTACGGCTTTTTCCATTCCGATCAGTTGTGATAATAATACCATGGCAAAGGCTAAAACAGCAGAGTTTGGAGGGATATGATGTAGTCGGAATAGATACATTAATTTCTATATCGAATTGGACTCAAAGATCGTAGTGGATATGCTCATGGATGGAAATTCTAACAACGTAAAGATTAGAAAGGTGATAGATAGAGCCTCCCTCATTCTTAAACAAACTCGAGCTACGGTCAGACATTATTTCAAAGAAGGGAATCAGATAGCGGATTGTCTTGCTAAATTTGCTACCACCACAAATTAGAGAAGGGAGTATTACTCATTCCAAGAATTGCCTAACAATGTAAAAGGACCCTTTCTCCTCGACAAATGGCAACTCCCTAGTATCAGAACAAAGTATGAAAAATCTAATTTCTTTGTCAGTTAATGTGTACATAGGCTTTAGGAAGGAGGGTGTATATATGAACCTCCTATCCTCTTTTAGGGGTGATTGCATCACCGTTGTTGTTGTTGTATTTTTTTAGGTCAGGTATAGCCCCCTCTTGCGTTTTTTCTTAATATGCATGTGAAATTTTTATTCGGTGAAGACTTGAAGTTAGAAGATTATTTAAAGTTAGAAGATGTGCAAGTGGTTTGATAATTATGACCCTCCAATTATGTATGTTCAGTGCACACGTGACATGAGTAGCATCAGTGGCGAACCTAGAATTTTTTGTTCAAATGTAAAATCAGTGAAAATATTTCTCGATAAATGTATTCAATTTGCGTTATGTACATCTAAAACATAATATTTTACCTATGTACGAAGTGCAATTTTTCGACGAACCTTGTGACAATGTGGCTACACCACTTCGTAGCACTAAGAGGCTTTGACTATTAAATATTACGTAAATGTTCAAGCTATATAGTTATTTCAAATTTTACGGATATTAAATTTAGAAGTCGATATGGTAGATTATATTTTTCATTAATTGGTTTAGTATAATTATCAAGTGTATAGTTAAGATAATTCCTATCTAATGATGGCCTTTACATTCCCAACTTGATGTGAAAGTCGAAGATGGTGATGGACGCATAAGCCATAAATCTCTCTCAGTAACAAGATTGACAATTCGTCATTAGAGACCACATGAAATCAATGCCAAAATTTGTCTCGTTATTGCTTCTTTTTTTTTCAAACACAGATAAACTTTTTTAGTCAGTACTGCAAATTAATAAATCAAGCTGCAATGTTTGATTTATTTAACATCAACTTTCGTAATCAAGTTGCAATGTTTGATTTGTTAACATGAAGTTTCGTAGCATACGATATTTGTCTTTGTCGAGAAACTTATGTATCAAAGGAGTTCATTCCCACTAGCTAGACGCAGTATTCATTACACTGCACTTAAGAAAAACACATTCAGATCCAGTCCTTAAAGTAACGAATAGAGAAGAGAGAAATCAGAAATGAGCGTAGTAACTAAAGGAGTTAAAATATATATATTGCAGAGGCGGAGCTAAAGCTTGTGCATTCGGGATTTTTGTCCTATTAAATTACTAGGTTCTAAATAAATAATTTATACATATCTAAAGGAAACCTAGTAGTTGTTGGTCGGGGCCGAACCCGTAATTATATACTACTTCCTCCGGTCCAAAATAAGTGATTTTTTGACATTTTTTTTGTGGTCCAAAATAAGTGATTTTTTCAAATTTCAAGAATGAATTAATTATTTTATTCTTACATTGTCCTTGGAGTAAATAGTGTTGGAATATATGTTAGGAGTACTGTTTATGTGAAATAGTAAAGGTTAATATGGTCAATTTCATTACTAATTAATGCTAAAAGCTAAGGTAGATTTTTTAATTTGTGTAAAAATATCCAAAAAAATCACTTATTTTGGACCGGATGAAGTATAATAGAAGGTTCCCTAGTTACCTAGGTGGAAGAGGAGCTGTAAACAACAAAAGTAGTAAATCAGCTAAGAGTTAATTAAGAGTTTGTAACAATGACAAAAACTTTTTTTCAACACCATGCATTAGTAGTTAATTAATATCTCTCCCTAAGCTTAAGTGGGATTGTTCGTAAATTATTCATCCTCCTAGCACTATAAATAGCCTACCTTAGTACCAGACTTATACCATCTCATTATTGCAATTACTTCTCCATACAACTCTTACATTCTGCCTTAGCTTCCTAATTAACATGGCTTCCAAAACAAGAGCCTCAGTTACCCTTTTCCTCTCATTGAATCTCCTTTTCTTTGTCATAGTCAGTGGAACTGATTGTGGCTCTTGTCATCGTAATCCTCCTAGCACCGGTAATGGTGGTGGCAATGGTGGTAACACTGGTGGCTCGGGCAATGGTGGCGGCTCCGGCAACGGAGGTGGTTCGGGCAATGGCGGCGGAGGTGGCAATGGACAAGGAAGGTGCCCAAGAGATGCTCTGAAGTTGGGTGTATGTGCAAATTTAGTTGGAGGATTGGTGGGAGCAATAGTGGGTTCTCCTCCAACTTTACCGTGCTGCAGCTTGATCGCGGGGCTAGCGGATTTAGAGGCGGCAGTTTGCTTGTGCACAGCCATAAGAGCAAATGTGCTGGGAATAAATCTCAACGTGCCACTCTCTCTTAGCCTTGTTCTCAACAACTGCGGAAGGAATCCTCCCACTGGCTTCACTTGCTAAGATGAAGTACCCGATTAATTCTATTAATCCTAATTCTGCTTTTGTTATGTCAATCATTTTGGCATTTGCATGAATTTTAATTTGTATTTCGTTATAGTTATGTTGGTCGGGATGAGTTTCCTCATTTGTTGTTTCATTTATGAGTAAGTTTCATGCTTTACATTTTATTTTCGCGTTGCTCCTATTTGGAGATTCTATAAGTGGTAGCTAGTGTCTATCGTTGTTTTCATTCATCATTGAGAGTGGTGACACTAGAAGTGAATCCTTGTTATCGTCATGGTAGGCTTAATGTAATTTTTCCTAAGTATTTTGTTGTGATTTGATACCCTATCGAGATGTGAGTTAAGTGAGCATTATGATTTTATTGGCAGAGCTGAGTTAGTTGGAGATTTCAATTGGTATGATTTATATTCGGTATGTGAGTTAGAGTTGACGAGACCCTCGTGATTTGTTGTGATTAGATATGGTGGACCGGGCTGAGTACCACGGTGGAAATTTTATCAGGATGGGATCCTTATGATTTTTTTATATGCTTTCATTCTTTCTTTGTTATATCGGTTGTGGGTCAGTACTGATAGAGAGTAGTGCATGTCAAGCTTGTTTGATAGTTTCCTTATGTGTTCTCTTTTCATATTCAGTCATTTTCGTTCTGTGTTTCTTCAGTTTTAGCTTGCAGGGTGTGTGCCCGGTGTTGTTAGTTGTGGCTTGGTGGTTCGGGTGTCTAATTATGAGGTCTTCGTGTTTCTTACATCATTATCAGTATAATGGGGGTTGGGAATAGAGTTTTGTAAAATATTAGGCTAATTGCTGGTACTTGGTTGATTTCGGGCAGCTATTGTGATCAGAAGCGTTGTTAAGGGCCTATGTGTGGTGTGTTATGTTTTGTGGACATACCTAGGGTTGTAGGCGTGAGTTGTTGTAACTGGTTGTGATTGATTCCAGATGTGAAATTAGAAACAGGTCTTTTGGGAATGAATGGAAATTGAGAATTTTGGCTACAAGGCGTATCACTTGGTAGAAAGGATAAACTGCAGTTAAGAGGGTGTCGTCAGGCTTATGTAGATTGGGGTGTATGTTGGAAGTGCTCTTTTAGTGATTCAAGACTTGGGGAGAATCTTGGTACGTTCAAGGTCGAACATTTCTTTTAAGAGGGGGAGAATGTAACGACCTGACCGGTCGTTTTGAGAATCTAAGCTCCCTTCGGTGGCGTAAGGTCTTGAACAGCTTCACATAGTGTATATCGACATGAATGCATGGTTGGATTCAGTTACCGGATGATCCGGAGTCAAATTGGAATAAATGATTTTAGTTTTGGAAGCTTAAGCGGTGGATTTTGACCGGGGTTTTGACTTTTGTGTAAACGGCTCCGCAATGAGTTTTGGGTAATGTCAACAACTCCATATGGTTTTTTTGGACTTAGGCGCGCATTCGGAATTGGATTTGGAGGACCGTAGAGTAATTTGAGGCAATTCGGCGAAAGTTGGAAAATTTGAAGTTTGGGAAATGGAGAAGTTTGACCGTAGTTGACTTTTTGGGATATCAGGGTCGGAATGAGATTCCGAGAGTTGGAACAGCTCCGAGATGTCAATTAGGGCTTGTCTGCAATTTTGGCGTCGTTCCGAGTTGAATTGATAGGTTTCGGCACGAGTTTAGAAGTTTGAAGATTTGAAAGTTCATAAGTTAGATTTATGTTTTGATTCGTTGTTTCGGCGTTGTTTAATGTGATTTGAAACCTCGAGCAAGTTCGTGTTAGGTTATATGACTTGTCTGTGTGTTTGGACGGGGCCCGGGGGCCTCGGGTGTGTTTTGGATGGGCTTCGGGCATTTTTCCCTATTTTTGAACTGTTGTTCTGCCTTCTGGTGTTTTCTTCTATGCGATCACATAGGTGTAGCCTCGATTGCAAAGGCTTATTTGGTGACCAAAAATTTTCTCTTCACCGCGTTCGCATACACCAGCCCGCGATCGCGTACTTATATTTCTGCCTTCTCCGTGTTCGCATAGCCCAGCCATACCAGCTGGTGATTCGCCCTTCCTCTTCTGTGATCGCGTGCATCAGTTCGCATCGCGTAGTGCATCTTTTGGCAGTGGCCAATTCCTTTTTCGCGATCGCATAAACCCTTCCGCGATCTCATTGCACATTTTGGGCCAGCAATTATTTTCTTCTACGCGATCGCATCTACTCTCTCGTGATCGCGATGCTTAAAAATCTGGGCAAACAGAATATATCCCAAAATCGAGGGTTTCACCATTTTTATCACATTTTGACTTTTAGAGCTCGGTTCTTGGCGATTCTTGGTGGGTTTTTCAAGAAATTCTATTAGGTTAGTGTTCTTCACTTAGAATTAAATATATTCCATGAATTAGTCTTTGTTTTTATCATTTAAATTGTGTTTTTAGTTAGGGCAAAATGTTGGTTTTTGAAAAAAAAATTCAAAACGAAATTTCATGATTTGAGGGACGAAATGGCATCGGAATTTGGTAATTTTTGTATGGTTGAACTCATATTGAAATGGGTATTCGCCTTTTGTAAAATTTGACGGGTTCCGAAGTGCGGGCCCGGGGTTGACTTCTGGGTCAATTTTTAGATTTTTGTAAAGATCGAAACTTTATTATCCAGAATAGTTTCTTATAAGCTTTATGTGTGTTTTGAAGTTGTTCTAGTTGGATTTGAGCCGTCTGGAGGCCTTGTCACCCGAGTCGTCTTTGAGGTGAGTATCTTGTCTAACCTTGTGTGGGGGAATTACCCCTTAGGATTGAGTCTTCTTTGTTGTTTGTAGTCCGTGTACGCGAGATGACAAGTGCGTGCTCGGACTTATTTGTGGAAGGTTGGCCTTTTAGGGTCCTTAGGTCCTCATATTCCCCGTGTATGTAGTTGTAATTGTTATGACTGAGTTCCTGATCGCTAGTTTCATCGCTATATGCTTAAACTAGAGTTGCTTTCTTTTTAGATTCCCTTTATTTCTCATTCGACCTTATTTGACTTAACCGAAGATTTTTACCTCTTCTACCCTCATGCTATATTTTTTGTAGACTGCTTGTTTAACTGAAATTAGTATTATCTCACCCTATAATTGTTTAGCAGTAATTGGAGTTATGATTATCTTTTTCTACTTACCCTTATTTTAAATTGTTGAGAATCTGTCATAATTGTTCAACCTTAAAAGGAATTAAAATAACCTATATCTTAGTCGACTTGCCTATGCTTGGAATTACTTGACTTGTGTTGACTTCTTGCTGTTGACTTGAATATTGCGGAATCGTTGCTATATTCTGTTTTGTTTTTTTCTTGATATGATGTTCTCCTTGCGCTTAGTATTTCTTTTCAGTGGTTATTCCTTGTGAGTGAGTTCTACCGTTCTTGTGATTTAAGTTTCCTTTATTGATTTGTTCATCGTACATTGCATTTATATCATTTGTTTCTTTTGTACCTGTTGTGGCGATGTACGATGTTTCCTTTGTGTTATAGCTGTTATCCTTGTTGGTTGCATTGCATATTTAAATTGGGACTACAGACGTATTCCGGGAGATTCTCATGTACTGCATATTTTTATTGGGACTACAGACGTATTCCGGGAGATCCCCTGTACTGCATATTTAAATTGGGACTACGGACGTATTCCGGGAGATCCCCATGTACTGCATATTTACTTTGAGACTACAGACGTATTCCGGGAGATCCCCTGTACTGCATATTTAAATTGGGACTACGGACGTATTCCGGGAGATCCCCATGTACTGCATATTTACTTTGAGACTACAGACGTATTCCGGGAGATCCCCCAGCACTGCATATTTATTTTGGGACTACAGACATATTCCGAGAGAACCCTCTGTACTGCATGGTAAATTCTGAACTAGGGGACGGGATCCCGGTAGACTTATCTTGAAGAAAACTATGTTTGAAATATATTTATTGAAAAGTATATTTGAAAAGCACTTATCTTGAAGAAAACTATATTTGAAAGACTATTATTCGGAGAGGTATATTTGAAAAGCATTTATTTTGAAGGAACTACGTTTGAAGATTCATCTTTCTGCAAAGTTTATATTTGAAGGAAGTATATTTCAAAAGGAAATTTTCTATTTGAAAGGATTATATTTTAAATCTCCCAAATATTAAGACTTGTGGGTGAAAGCTTACACTTGGGAATTTTGACCAATTTATTGAAATTGTAGGCTAAGGCTCGATGTGGAAACTATTGCAGTGCTGAGTTACTACTTGTTCTTATCGTATTGTGGTTTCGGGTTTTGGGTTGTGTTCCCGCCCATCCCTATGTGTATTATTATGATGTCCGTTGTTATTTGATGTATTTCCTTCCTCGTTGTAGTTGTTATGTTATTAACTATATTGTGTAGCCATTAGATAGATATCATGTCCTATCATTCCTATATTTATGCCTGTTTAGTTTATTAGACCAGTGGGTGTTTCGACTAGTCCTTGTAATTACTTCACTGAGGTTAGTCTTGATATTTACTGGGCACCGTTGTGGTGTTCTCATACTACACTTCTGCACATTTTTGTGCAGATTCCAGGTTTCGCATAGCCGGCATATTGATTGTTAGCAGCGCGGTTGCTGTTGTGGAGACTCAAGGAAAATCCTCTTCAGCGTTCGTGGGTTTCGGAGTCACCGTCTTATTTTTTTTGTTCATACACTGTTGTACTTCTCTCTGAACAGTGTTATTTAGGAGTTATAGTATAAACTTCTGTAAAGCTTATGACTTGTACTTACCAGGTTTTGGAAAGATGTCTAATGTGTAGAGATTATTTCAAAAGGAACTTAAATGATTCTTATATTATAATTGATATTTGTTAATAATAGGTTACCTAGTCCTTAAGACTAGGTGCCGTCACGATACCCAACAGAGGGAAATTTGGGTCGTGAAAAAGCGTTCCTGAAAAACAGACTAATGAGGGTTGCTACGAGTGTGGGAAAACTGATCATCACATCAAGAACTACCCTCAATGGGAAATAGAATGGAAGAAGGAAAGGCCTGAATGAAGAAACAGGAAGAAGGAATTGAACAGGTTCATCCCAAGAAAAATAAAGGATCAACTAAGGTTATGGTTGCTGCTTGGGGAGAAAGTTCAGATGAGGACTCAGATGATGAAAATGGAGATGAAAGAGCACATATGGCAATTGGAGAATCTGATGAGGAATCTGAGGTAAGTATAATTCATCTAAAAGACAAGATTAAGTTTTTGTCTAAAGAAAAACTTTCTGAATTACTTCTAGATTTTATTGATGAATCTGAGGAGGTAAATAAAGAAAAGGAACAGCTGTCTAAGGAATGTGTGATTTTAAAAGCAAAATGTAAGAACCTGGAACTCAAAGTTAGTGAGACTGTAAGTGAGAATACTGCACAGAAGAACCAGGTTCATGCATTTGAAGAAAATGTCCTAGAACTAAAATCTGAAAATCTAAAACTGAAATTAGGAACAAGTAAGAAGACATCTGATTGCACACAACTCACTCTAGTGGAAAACATATGTAAACTGAAAGATAAGTTGTATAAGAAGGGTAAGAGTCCTGAAGGAGGATCTATGCAACATTAAGCATGAACTAGACAGAACCTGTAAATGGAACAGGTCCTCCGATGCTCTGTCATGGCTATAGGAACATCATAGTAGTAATAGAAGAGGACTTGGCTTTGGGAATTAACAGCCCAAGTGGGATCCCAAAAGAAAGTACCTCACTCTTCTTGAGAACAAGATTTGTCCCCATTGTGGTAAAATTGGTCACTATAAAAGTGAATGTGATGCAAAAGAAAAGGCAAGCCAAAAGAACAAAAAATTTGTTCAAGGTAAGAACTGGCTACCAAGTTGGGCTAAAAAGAATTTAATTCATCCTTTTTCCTATAGAAAGGGACCCAAACTAGTTTGGGTTCCTAAGACTAACCCTTGATTTTCTTTTGCATATCCAAGTGAAGGGGAGCAACAAAATATGGTACATGGATCGTGGCTGCTCAAAGCACATGACAGGAAGCAAGGACCGGTTCCTTTCACTTGAGGACCTCAAAGGAGGTAATGTCTCCTTTGGAAATGGGAAGAAAAGTGAGTTCATTGGGGTTGTTAAGGTAGGTAAGACTGACTCTCACTCTATTGAGAATGTCTACTTGATAGACAGTTTAAAATACAGTCTAATTAGTGTATCACAATTGTGTGATAGAGGTAACTTGGTAGCATTCACATATACTAAATGTTTTGTCATTAATCTTACCACTGACAAGATTGTTTTGCAGGTAAAAAGAGTAAACAATATATACATTGTAGATCTGTCCACACTTTCAAAAAATAACTAACTTTATTAAGTTTGATGGACAATGATCCCCTCATTTGGCATAAGAGACTTGGACATGCAAGTCTGAGTCAACTCAACAAATTAGTCTCCAAGGACTTGGTGATAGGACTGCTTAACATTACGTTCAAGGAAGACAAAATTTGTGAGGTTTGTGCGAGGGGGAAGCAGATAAGATTGTGATGACCCAAAAGGTCATCTTACGTAGTTTAAGCTATATCTGTGTTCCGAGGCTCCGAGAGCCTCCGTTAGCCTCACCTCGATATGTGTGCGCAGCCCGGGCATGTAGCTGGGAAGCTATTATGTGAAATTTGATAAAAATGAGTTTTAATAACTAATAAATGAATATAGTTGACTTTGGTCAAAATTTCTAGAGAACGGACCCGGACCCATGATTCGACGGTCTCATAGGGTCCGTAAGAAAATATGGGACTTGGGCATATGCTCGGAATCGAATTCCGAGGTCCCAAGCCCGAGAAATGAATTTTTAAAAGAAACTGTTTTCTGAAACTAATAAAGGATTTTGAAAATGAATAATTATGTGAAAACCGTGTTACCGGGCCCGTATTATGGTTCTGGAGTCCGGAACATGGTTATTATATATTATTTATCCTATATGTAAAATTTGGTGTAAAACGGGCATGAATTGAGTGGTTTCGGATCAAAAATGAGGTTTTGAGGTTTTAAAGAATTTGAAATGCGACTTGGAAAGTGATGTTATGTTTCCGAGGTCCGAATGAGATTCAGAGATCGAGAATAGTTCCGTGGTGTCATTTATAACTTATCTGCAAAGTTTGAAGTCAATCCGGGCATTTTAGGCCGGTTCGACGTATTGAAATGAATTCTAGAATTTTAAGTTCTTAAGATTTGATTAAATAAGTTTTGGGGTTTGATTTTGAGTTCCGCTGTTGTTTTTCGTGTTTTGAAAGTTCGAGCGAGTCTGCTTAGTGATTTAGGACTTGTTGGTATATTTGGACGGGGGCTCGGGTGGGCCCAGGTGCCTCCCGGACCCCGCGCGAGGCCAAAAACCAGCAAAAACCACTGCTGGTGCACAACAGCTGGTGTGACCGCAGGTGCGGTTGCCCAGCCGCAGGTGCGGGACCGCCCCTGCGGTCCCAGCCTCGCAGGAGCGACCCCAACCCTTTTGCCCAGAGTCCGCAGGCGCGAGACTCATCCCGCAGGCGCGAGACCGCAGGCGCGGTCAAGGACATCGCAGGCGCGTGTTTTTCCGCAGGGGCGACCAAATCCCGCAGGAGCGGCCTCTGCAAGGGCGGATTCTTTTCCGCAGGAGCGGCCCCTTTTGGGATGGCCCAAGACCGCAGGTGCAAGCATTTTTCCGCACCTGCGGTACCGCAGGTGCGATCATTTTTCCGCAGGTGCGAGATTCGCCCAGTGATTATTTTCTCTTAAATCCAAAACAGTAGACATTACGGGATTTTCCCAACTTTTCACTCCTTCCTTCTTCTCCACAGCCCCTTAGCCATTTTTGACGAGCTTCATCACCACACCCTCCTAGGTAATCAATTCTAATTCCATTTTCTTCCAATTAACATCATTAATCACTAGAAAACTAGGTCAAAAATCATAAAATCAAGTGGGAAATTGGGTTTTGGGTAGTATTAGGTTTTTGGAGTTTTTGGGTGATTCCACCCCAATTTGGGGTCGAATCTTAAACAAATTGTATATTCTTAATCGTGGGAATATGGGTGATCGGGTTTTGGTCCGAACCTCGAGTTTCGACCACGTGGGCCCGGGGTCAAATTTTGGAATTTTAGGAAGAATGATTAGAAATGTGTAATTAGGCTATGGGTTTGAGTTATTGAGTCATTATTGATATACTTGAGTTGAATATGTCTAGATAATATCGTTTTGGAGCCGGACTATAAAGGAAAGTCGGTGTTAGAAGGTTGATCGCTCTATTTTGGACCCGAGGTAAGTGACTTGTCTAACTTCAGTGAGGAAATAGGTATTGTTTGCTACGTGATTACTTGTTAAGCATGTTCGTTGCATAGGTAGTGTGACGAGTACCTATGTGATGAGAGTCTAGCATGACCGTGAGTCTAATGTGATAGTAATCGTAGCTTTTCTTCCATGTCTTTTATATTATGAAATTGCCATTACTTGTAATAGTATGTTGTTGGTTGTGGTGAAAGAATGAGACGTAAATTGTTGTTGAGGAAGAATATTTGTTGTCAAAGATATTCTGTTGAGATTGGTATAGCTGAGACCCTTGCCGGGAAATTGTGTGTCTAATATTGATATGTACCCCCTCGTTGAGCATTATTGTCTTGCATTCTATTATATTGAAATTACCTTGCCATTGATATTTATACTGTTCTGGTAAGGAAGAGGGGTGATGTTATTGTTATGCACGAGGGGACATGCCGTGCCGAGTGTTGATATTGTTATATATGCACGAGGGGACATGCCGTGCCGATTGATATTTATTATATACACACGAGGGGACATGCCGTGTTGTGATATTGCGATATATGCACAAGGGGACATGCCGTGCCGATTTGATATTTGAGATTACGCACGAGGGGACATGTCGTGCTCTGTTATTTGATTGATTCCCGTATACTGATAGCCGTTCTTCGGTTTCTATTTTTACTTTCCAGCCGCATTCTCACTGTACCGTTGTGAATTAGACGTTGACTTCCTGTATTCCCAGCTTGTACACTTCATAGCTTATGTTATTTTTTAAGTTCCGATATTATTGCTGCCTCGTTAATATGTTCCCCCTATTTGTTCCCCTATTTCTTCTATTTGATCATATTTGCCTTCATTATCGGTTAATTCTTGTACGTATATCTGCTTAGTTTAGGACAGGTAATCGTTTTATGCTAAGTCTAGCCTCGTCACTACTTCGGCCGGGGNATTCATTGTCTTTTTCTTTTATTTCCAAGACAGTGTTGTACTTTCATTCCAGACTTGTATTTAGTATTTTAGTACCTAGTCCGTGAGATTTTGATACCCCGATTTTGGGAAGTTTACGTTATTTCATGATTGTTATGTTCTTCCTTTCTGCATTCGAGTTTTGTTATTTTTATTATCGATGTTGGAAAGATTATTGTTGGAAAATATGCAAAGGAGAAATAAAGGAAAGGTATGTTTTGATGTACGGTTACACGGTCTCCCACTAATGACCCAGTATATGATTGAATTAGTTAAAGTTGAAAGGTTAACGGTTTATCTCTTATTCAATTGTTTTAAATTACTATTGCAAGTTCTACGTTGGCTGGCCTAGCGGGTTCAACGTTAGGCGCAGTCACGGCCTAAAGGGTGG
>ML295396.1:0-25236 GCA_005239495.1 Nicotiana undulata
GCTTGCAAAATGGGCCGGGTAAATAATTTGGGCCAAATAGGTAGGAAAAGTAATTAATTTGGGACTGGGTATTAAAGAGTAATTAGTTTGGGTTTAATGGGTATTAAGTGAGATTTTCCCTTTTAAATTAACCAATAATATTATGTCATGTCATTAAATATAATTTTGATTTAAAATGTGAAGTGAACTTTTAACTTAAAGGGCATGTGTGAGTCAAAAACCTTAACAGAAAAACATATTTAGCCCGATAGGTGGATGAGGGGCATTATTAGACTAAATCTAATAGTTGAGGGCCAAAACTGACCCTTTTCTGTATTAGTAATAATCACTCTTTGATAAAGGTAACATACAAAGCATAAAACAACAATCTTATATATGTACCAGCAGGCAGCAGCTATATATAGCTAGAGCGCTGGACTTTTCAATAAAAGAAAGAAATTACACACATGCCAACATGATATACGGCATGTTGGATTATTGAAACTCGAAGTAAGCACTAACACACAATATTATAAATATTCAGTTCTTTATATCAGGAAATCTATTATTTGGATCTATGCATGTGCCATAGAAACCACCGCCAATACCATTAGCCAAATCACACGCCCAACATCCTGGATCAACGCATTGCCAACTGTAGACACAGAATTCACCACAGTGAACATCAAACCAACCTTTCAGTCCAAAAGCATGTGCCAGTCCTCGCGCAGTCGCCATTACATGTGTTTGAGGAGAATAAGTCAACTGAACTGCACTTCCAAAAATACATATTACGAATCAATTCATTAGTTGGCTAAAGCAGACGCGTCATATACTATACTGGTATTTTGTATGCAATAATCAACTAGAAAAAATAAAAACTACTCACTAGTTCAAGAAAAGGAGAAAACATAAATACAATAAAAATTAATTTAATTACCATTATGTATGTTTCAGGAATACGGGTCAATTTGAGTTGTACCCAATCAAGTTGAATATAGCAAGCACGTGATGTATTAAACTCGAATGATTTAAGCCATATTGACACTATAAGAAATTTTACATCATTAGAACACTTTTGTTAAAAGATTTGCGTAAAAAACTTCTTTAAACTTACAGTATATATTACTTAAATTCAATATTATGTAGTGATATATTAGAGTAGTATATATCTTTCAAATGCAAAAAATAAAGTACTTATGCGAAAAAAGGATAACATATAAATACGATAAATACTTTACCAGCGATAAGAAAAACAATGAAACAGAAAGCAGATGTGAGCGAATTGGCTCCAGCCATTGTTAGGAGTATTTTGTTTTTTTGCCAAAAGAGAGAGTAGATTTGTTGATGCTCAGTATTTTGCTCACTTTGCATCACAAATTAAATGCCACTATTTATATGGGCCTCTACAGAGAAATTCTACCTCCATCTTAATTAATTCTTTGTCTTTTTAATATTTGCCCCTTTGTACTTTGCACGTTGATTCACTAAATGTAGAGTAAAGGGATAATTAAGTTTTATTGTAAATGAATGAAGAGTAAAGGGATAATTAAGTTTTATTGTAAATGACAACTTGCTGATCAGTTGTCTCAAGTTCCAGAGTACATGCAGCCACAATCTCCGGAATTTAAGATCAAAATTCTAATTTATGTGCTCGTGATACCTTACGCGTAAGAACTAACTCGTATTCAGTGTTTATGCCCAACTAATAAATGCACGGTAAAAGTTAGCACATTCACTTTTATCACTAAACTATGGTTAATTATTATATATATTTTTACTTTAAAAAATCACTTAACCATAGTTAGTTAATATAATTTGATATAAACACTTAAGTGTTTACCTTGTGTTGACCTCATACTAATCCTAACTTATTGAAAATATATGAATAGCATATTTTGAAATATTTAGAGCAAATGAAGCCACAACCTCCGCAATGAAGATCCAAATATCAAGATCTAGATCCCTAAGTCCTCATTGACCTCGAAATAACAAAGTCATACTTTAATTTGTTCAAATATATCAATAACAATTTAAACACATAGATTTATGTCATTAGTAATAGCACATGCAAACATAACCTCTGAAATCAAAGCAAACACATAGAACGGCCTTTGTGGCAATCCTGTTAACAAATCTACTATATATCATTATTTTTTAGATATTATTATTCTGATATAAGAATATAATATTGACAATCCTGTTAACAAATCAACTATGTAAATTGTGGATACTCCAATTGTATAACATTTTCAAAGTCGGAAGAGAAATTAAATTGTAAGCTGGTTCTACATAGTTAATTTTAAAATAAAGAAAAAATATTATTAATCTCCAACCAACTAGAATATACATTCAATCAAATTGTACAAACTAGAGAAAAATTCCTTCTAGTCGCAAAATTCTCCTTTCTATCCTTCCTTATCTTTCCGTGTTGTACAAATTCTCTATCCATTCCCTATTACTTCTCCCTTCTTTCCTAATGTTTTGCAAATTTAATCTGACTTTACATTCTTGTTGGATCTGTTTACATACCACCATTTGACTTGGTACTTTGCTATTCCATATTGCATCGTTTCTGGCTTGCCATATTTTGTATACCAAAGCTGCCAAAATTTCCATTATTAGTGTCACGATCTGAATTTTCCACCGTCGGGACCGTGATGGCGCCTAACGTTGAACCCGCTAGGCAAGCCAACGTTACTGATTATTTTACCTTATTCCTTTACCTTTAACAGTTTACTAGATGATATAACAAAATTGGAAGAAATCAAAATGCGGAAGAAACAGAATTTAACAATTTAATTTAATACTAATACGAAATTCATAATAAATCTACACCCATGATTAGTGTCACAATTTCACGGACTGTCTACGAATACTACAAATAGTCGTCCGAACAAAATAAATACACATTTGTCTCAGAAATAGATAAGCACAGAAAAGAAGCAGGGTAGAAGGGGACGCCAAGGCATGCAGACGCCTGCAGGACTACCTCGGGTCTCCACTGGACTGAAGGCAGCAACCTCGATCTATGGTCTGAAGGGTTCAGTACCAGGATCTGCACAAAAAAGTGCAGAGTGTAGCATCAGTACAACCGACGCTATGTACTGGTAAATGTCGAGCCTAACCTCGGCGAAGTAATGACGGGCTAGGGACACAACAACTATAAACATGTGCAATTCAATCATATACGAAAACAATAATAATAACAAGAATTAAGCAGCTTAATACAAAAGGAAGGGAACAAGCTGAGGGGAGGGATATTATCTAGTCATGACAATAATGGAATAAAGCGACAAATTAAATATCAAACTTAACCAACGGGAATAATACCATAGAAACAAGTGCATGGCAACACCCTTCGTGCTTTTACTCTCGACCTCACCATAGGAATCAACAGAAACGGCACGGCATCACCCTTCGTGCTTTTACTGTCTCATAATTATGGCGCGGCATCACCCTTCGTACTTTTAATTTAATTAATATGGAACGACATCACCCTTCGTGCATTAACAGTCACAATATCGGCACAGCATCACCCTTCGTGCTTTAACACTCACTCACAATATCACGCACGGCATCACCCTTCGTGCTTTAACACTCACTCACAATATCACGCACGACATCACCCTTCGTGCTTTAACACTCACTCACAGTATCACGCACGGCATCACCCTTCGTGCTTTACACTCTTTCTCACCCAAACAAATGAAATGACAGCATCCCGGCAAGAAAATCAACAATATAAACAATAATAGAAACCATAACGTCCTAGCAAGGGAGTCAACAATAGAAACAATCTCATCCCGGCAAGGAAAAATAGATATAACCAATCTCTCTTAATTTTTTATCGTCACGTTATAATTCTCAACTTGAACCAATACTCAACAATAGGCAATACCAAGGAAATACCATCAACATGGATAATTATCAAGTTAAACCCAAGTAGTGCTTAATGAAAAATCACATAAATCACAATATACGACTCACAGGCATGCTTGACACCAACGAATAGATACTCGTCACCACACCTATACGTTGAACATAACACTAACACGTAGTAAATAGGACACAACACTTATTCCCTCAAGCTAAGGTTAAGTCAAACACTTACCTCGAATTCCACAGCCAAATTCAAGCCTCAAACACTGCTTTTCCATTAGAATTCGCCTCCAATTCACTTGTATCTAGACATAATTAACTTAACAACATCAATAAATGCTAAATAATTCAACCCCAATGCTTAATTATAGGTTTTCTATCATTTTCCCAAAAAAGTCAAAAATCGACCCCGGGCTCGCTTGGTCAAAACCCGAGGTTCGGACCAAAACCCGATCACCCATTCACCCACGAGCCTAAATATGCAATTAGTTTCGGAATCCGACCCCAAATCGAGGTCTAAATTCCCAAATTTGTAAAATCCCAAATTCTCCTAAAATCCCTAATTTCTACCCTTAAAGAATAAGATTTAGGCCTAGAAATCTAATGGGTGTTGATGGAAAATGAAGGAAATGAGTTTAAGAACACAAACCTATGATTTGGTGATGAAATACCTCTTTAAAAATCTCATCTTAGCTTCCTTGGTTTGAAAATAAGAAGTTATGGCCTAATTCCCGTTTTAAGTACTGGGCGAGAGTGCTTAGTGCGTTCGCGTGAACACAGCCGCGTTCGCGAAGGGCAGCCTGCTGAGGACTTATGCGATCGCAGGATAAGCCATGCGTTCGCGAAGGCTTAGCTCAGCCCTGCCTTCGCATTCGCATATAAGGGGTCGCATTCTCATAAGCTTATCCTAAGTTCCATGACCAGCCCCTCCTAAGTTATGCGTTCGCGTTGACCGGTTGCTTTCGCGTAGAGCAGCCCCCTAGTGCTCCGTGTTCGCACCCAGGTCTATGCGTTCGCATAGAACAAACCTAGCCCCTGCCCCGTTTAGCCCTAGCGTTCGCTTGGGTGACCATGTGTTCGCATAGCACAAAGTACCAGGCACCAGATACATCAATTACACCAGATGTTTCAAAGTCAAAAACACCCTGAAGCCCATCTGAAACTCACCCGAGCCCTCGGGGCTCCAAACCAAACATGCCCACAATCCTAAAAACATCCTACAGACTTACTCGTGCGATATAATCGCCAAAATAACATCTTAAACAACGAATTTAGCATCAAAATCAATGAAAATCTCAAGAACTCTCAAAGTTTCAAATTTTACAACTACGGGTCTGAATCACGTCATATGAGCTTCGTTTCTTACCAAATTTTACAGGCACAACTCAAATACCATATTAAACTTGTACCAGGCTCCGGAACCAAAATACGGTCCTGATACTATCAAATTCAAACACAGTCAAATTTCCAAAAACTCTTATAATTTAGTTAAACAATTTCTTTCAAAAATTTATTTCTCGGGCTAAGGACCTCGGAATTCAATTCCGGGCATACGCCCAAGTCACATATTTCTGTACGGACCCTCCGAGACTGTCAAATTACGGGTCTGAATCCGTTTACCCAAATTGTTGACCGAAGTCAACTTTAATTCAATTTTAAAGGCAAAATTAGCATTTTTCTCAATTTTTCACATAAGGGCTTTTTGGATACACGCCAGGACTGCGCACGCAAAATGAGGTGAGACAAGAGGAGGCTTTTAAGGACTTGAAACACAGTTGTGAATTCTAAAACAAGAGATAACCTTTTGGGTCATCACATTCTCCACCTCTAAAACAAACCGTTCGACCTCGAACAGACATAGAAAAGTACCTGGGTCGGGGAAAAGATGGGGATATCGGCTCCGCATATCGAACTCCCAAGTAGCTGCCTCGGCTGGCTGACCTCAACTGACGAACTGAAGGATAACTCTTGAACGTCAACTAACGAACCTGTCGGTCTAGAATAGCTACCGGCTCCTCCTCATAGGTCAAGTCCTTGTCCAACTAGACACTGCTGAAGTCTAACACATGGGATGGATCGTCGTGATACTTTCGAAGCATAGATACATAAAACACTGGATGCATAGCTGATAAAATCGGTGGCAACACAAGTCTGTAAGCCACCTCTCCCCCTCTATCAAGGATCTCAAAAGGACTGATGAACCTAGGGCTTAGCTTGCCCTTCTTCCCAAATCTCATCATGCCCTTCATGGGCGACACCCGAAGCAACACTCGCTCGCTAACCATGAATGCCACATCACGAACCTTGCGGTCGACATAACTCTTCTTCCTGGGCTGAGCTGTACGAAGTCTATCCTGAATAACCTCAACTTATCCAAGGCATCCTGCACTAAGTCTGTACCCAACAACCGAGCCTCTCCTGGCTCAAACCATCTGACATGAGACCGACACCGCCTACCATATAATGCCTCATAGGGATCCATCTGAATGCTCAACTGATAGTTGTTGTTGTAGGCAAACTCAGCTAATGGCAAGAACTGATCCCAAGAACCTCCAAAGTCAATAACACAGGCGTGGAGCATATCCTCCAAAATCTCAATAGTACACTCGGACTGCCCGTCCGTCTGAGGATTAAATGATGTGCTCAAATTGACCCGCATGCCCAACTCATGCTCAATTGCCCTCCAGAAGTGCAAGGTAAACTGCGCACCTCGTTCAGAAATAATAGACATGGCCACACCATGAAAACGAACAATCTCCCTGATATAGATCTCAGCTAATCTATCCGAAGAATAGGAAACTTCCACAGGAATGAAATGCGCTGACTTGGTCAGCCTATCCACAATAACCCATACTGCATCGAACTTCCTCTGAGTCCGTGGGAGTCTAACAATGAAATCCATAGTGATGCGCTCCCACTTCCACTCAGGAATCTCAATCTTCTGAAACAATCCACCAGGTCTCTGATGCTCGTACTTTACTTGCTGACAGTTCAAACACCGAGCCACATACGCCACAATATCCTTCTTCATCCTCCTCCACCAATAATTTTTCCGCAAGTCCTGATACCTCTTAGCGACGCTCGGATGAATGGAGTACCGGGAACTATGGACCTCCTCTAAAATCAACTCACGAAGTCCATCCACATTAGGCACACAAATACGGCCATGTATCCGCAAAACTCCATCATTCCCAATTGTAACCTGCTTGGCACCACCGTGCCGCACCATGTCTCTAAGGACAAGCATATGAGGATCATCATACTACCGATCTCGGATACAATCAAATAATGAAGAATGAGCAACTGTATAAGCTAGAACACGGCCGGGCCCAGAAAGATCCAACCTCATGAACTGATTGGCTAAAGCCTGAACATCCAAAGCAAGCAGTCTCTCCCCAACTGAAATGTACGCAAGGCTACCCATACTGGCTGACTTCCTACTCAAAGCATCGGCCACCACATTGGCCTTCCCGGGATGATACAAGATGGTGATGTCATAGTCTTTCAACAGCTCCAACCATTTCCTCTGCCTCAAATTTAGCTCCTTCTTCTTGAACAAGTATTGCAAACTCTTGTGATCGTGAACACCTCACATGACACGCCATATAGATAATGCCTCCAAATCTTCAGCGCGTGAACAATGGCTGCTAGCTCTGAATCATGAACTGGAT
The DNA here is from genome assembly GCA_005239495.1 of Nicotiana undulata. NCBI lineage: Eukaryota > Viridiplantae > Streptophyta > Magnoliopsida > Solanales > Solanaceae > Nicotiana > Nicotiana undulata. The sequence goes on from ML295396.1 coordinate 7,533, forward strand.
AATTCTTCTCGTGGATCTTCAACTGTCGTGAAGCATATGCAATAACCTTGCCATCCTGCATCAACACCTCACCAAGTCCAATACGAGATGCATCACAATACATAGTATTAAGCTCTGAATCTGTGGGCAAAACCAACACTGGGGTCGTAGTCAAAACTGTCTTGAGCTTATGAAAGCTCATCTTACACTCATCTGACCACCTGAACTGGGCACCCTTCTGGGTCAACCTAATCATCAGGGCTACAATAGACGAAAACCCCTCCACAAACCGACGGTAATAGCCCACCAAACCCAAGAAACTCTGGATCTCTATAGCTGATGTGGGTCTAAGCCAATCCTTGACTGCTGCTATCTTCTTAGGATCCACCTGAATACCCTCTGCTGATACAACATGACCCAAGAATGCAACTGAACTCAACCAAAACTCACTTTTCAAAACTTAGCATATAACCAACTGTCCCTCAGAGTCTGGATAACGACATGAAGATGTTGCCCATGATCCTCCCGACTGCGGGAATAGATCAGAATATCGTCAATGAAGACAATCACGAAGGAATCCAAATAAGGCCTGAACACTCAGTTCATCAAGTCCATGAAAGCTGCTGGGGCATTCGTCAACCTGAATGACATCACTAAGAACTCATAATGCCCGTACCGAGTGTGAAAAGCTATTTTAGGGACATCGGATGCCCTAATACTCAACTGATGGTAGCCAGACCTCAAATCAATCTTCAAAAATATCTTGGCACCCTCAAGATAATCAAACAAATCATCAATCCTCGGCAATGGATACTTGTTCTTGATGGTAACTTTGTTCAACTGTCGATAATCTATGCACATCCTCATCGATCCATCCTTCTTCTTAACAAACAACATCGGCGCACCTCAAGGCGAGATACTAGGCCTAATAAAGCCTTTATCAAGCAAATCATGCAATTGTTCTTTCAATTCCTTCAACTCTGGCGAGGCCATACGATATGGCGGGATAAATGGGTTGAGTGCCCTGAGCCAAATCAATGAAAAAGTCAATATCCCTGTCGTGTGGCATACCCGACAGGTCTACAGGAAACACCTCTGGAAACGCACAGACAACAGGCACAGAATCCATAGAAGGAACCATAGCGCTAGAATCACGAACATAAGCTAAATAGGCCAAACACCCCTTCTCGACCATACACCGAACCTTTATATAAGAGATAACCCTGCTGGAAGAAAGACCAGGAGTCCCTCTCCACTCCAGTCGAGGCAACTCCGGCAATGCTAAGGTCACGGTCTTAGCGTGACAGTCCAATATGTCATGATAAGGAGACAACCAATCCATACCCAAAATGACATCAAAATCTACCATATCGAGGAGTAGGAGATCTACACTAGTCTCAAGACCTCCAATAACCACTACACACAAACGGTAGACACGATCTACCACAATAGAATCACCCACTGATGTAGACACATATACAGGAGCACTAAGAGAATAACGAGACACAATCAGATAAGGGGCAAAATAAGATGACACATAGGAATATGTGGACCCTGGATCAAATAGAACTTAAGCATCATTGTTGTAAACTGAAACCGTACCTGTGATAATTGCATCAGAGGCCTCAGCCTCAGGTCTGGCTGGAATAACATAACATCGGGGCTGGGCCCCACCACTGTGAACTACATCCCTGGGACGGCCTCCTGCTGGCTGACCTCTACCTCTAGCGGCCTAGCCTCCACCTCTAACACCTCGACCCCCACCTCTAACTGGTTGAGCGGGCGGTGGAACACCCGATGCAGGAACCATGGCATGAGAACCCCACTGCTAAGAATTTCTCGAGGCTCGGGGGCAGAATCTAGCAATGTGCCTTGAATCGCCACAAGTATAACAAGCTCTCAGCTGCTGGGACTACTGACCTTGACGGCCTGAGTAACCACCCTGAAAACTCTAGAGCGGCGGTGCACTGATAGGGGCTGGTGGTGCACTGTAGGGCAACTAATCAGAATACTGCATATGAGAACCACGGCCACCTAGAGCACCGTGAGAAGCCTAAAGTGCTGAATGATACGGCCTAGGAGAATGGCCCCTACCAAAAGAGTCCCTACCTCCAGATGAGGCACCACTGAACCTGCCAAAATGACGGGGCCTCTTGTCAGACCCCTGACCACTCCCCTGTAATAGAACCATCTCAACTTGTCTGGCCACATTGGCTGCGTCCTGAAAAGAAATCTCACTCCTTATCTCCTTTGCCATCTCCAATCTGATCGGCTGAGCTAGTCCCTCAATAAATCTCCTCACCCTCTCTCGCTCGGTGGGAAGTATCATAAGAGCATGACGGGCCAAGGTAATAAATCTGGTTTCGTACTGAGTGACGGTCATAGAACCCTGTTGGAGACGCTCAAACTGCCTTCGATATTCCTCTCTTTGAGTGATAGGAAGAAACTTCTCCAAATATAACTGAGAGAACTAGCCCCAGGTCAAAGCCGATTATCCATCTGGTCTAGCCAAACAATAATCTCTCCACCAAGTCTTGGGGGAACCTGATAGATGAAAAGCAGCAAAGTCGGCCCCATTGGTACAGTTGTCCAAATAGTCATGGGGATCCTCTGAAGATGTACCGTTATAGGTAGTAGTGAAAAGCTTGGTGAACCTGTCCAACCTCCACAAAGCATCAGCAGAAATAGCTGCTCGATCACTGGTCTGAGTCACAACACCCGGCTGAACTACCCCAGCTGGCTGAGCTGCTGGATGTTGAAACTGAGAAGCCATCTGCTTCGGACTACGAGTATCGGGAGTCTGTGCTCCTCCCCCAGCCTGAGAGACGGCTGGTGTTACAGGAAGTAAGCCTGCTTGAGAGACACTCTCCATGAGGCCCAATAGACGGACCAGAGCATCCTGGAGTACTGGGGTAGCGATGAACCCCTAGGGGACCTGAACTGGCCCAACCGGAACTGTCTGAGTCGGAACCTCATCAGCAAACTCTACCTGAGGCTCCGTCGCTGGTCCTAATGCTCTGGGATGAGCTCTGCCCTTGCCTCGGCCTCGGCCCCTCGTAGGAGCTGCCACTGAGGGCTCAGGCTGCTGATCAGTGGATGAAGAAGCACGTGTTCTCGCCATCTGCTAAAGAACAAAGTAGAAGTTCAAATAGCATTGAGAAATCAAATCTCACGACAGAGAAGAATAGATGTGAAGTCATTCCTTAACTTTGTAGCCTCTAGGGGATAAGCACAGACGTCTCTGTACCGATACCTCATACTCTACTAAGCTTGTCTGCGAATTGTGAGACTTAAGCAACCTAGTGCTCCGATACCAACTTGTCACGACCCGAATTTCCCACCGTCTGGACCGTGATGGCGCCTAACATTGAACCCACTAGGCAAGCAAACGTTACTGATCATTTTACCTTATTCTTTTACCTTTAACAGTTTACTAGATGATATAACAAAATTGGCGGAAATCAAAATGCGAAAGAAACAGAATTTAAATATTTAATTCAATACTAATACGAAATCCATAACAAATCTACACCCAGGATTAGTGTCACAATTTCACGGGCTGTCAACGAATACTACAAATAGTGGTCTGAACAAAATAAATACACATCCGTATAAGAAATAGATAAGCACAAAAAAGAAGCATGATAGAAGGGGACGCCAAGGCCTGCGGACGCCTGCAGGACTACCTCGGGTCTCCACTAAACTGAAGGCAGCAACCTCGATCTATGGTCCGAAGGGTCCAGTACCGGGATCTGCAAAAAAAAGTGCAGAGTGTAGCATCAGTACAACCGACGCCATGTACTGGTAAATGTTGAGCCTAACCTCGCCGAAGTAGTGACGAGGCTAGGACACAACAACTATATAAACCTGTGCAATTCAATCATATACGAAAAACAATAATAATAATAACAAGAATTAAGCAGCTTAATACAAAAGGAAGGGAACAAGCTAAGGGGAGGGAAATTATCTAGTCATGACAATAATGGAGTAAAGCGACAAAGTAAATATCAAACTTAAACGACGGGAATAATACCATAGAAACAAGTGCACGGCAACACCCTTCGTGCTTTTACTCTCGACCTCACCATAGGAATCAACAGAAACGGCACGGCATTACCCTTCGTGCGTTTACTCTCTCATAATCATGGCACGACATCACCCTTCGTGCTTTTACTTTAATTAATATGGAACGGTGTCACCCTTCGTGCATTAAAACTCACAATATCGGCACGGCATTACCCTTCTTGCTTTAACACTCACTCACAATATCACACACGGCATCACTCTTCGTGCTTTACACTCTTTATCACCCAAAAAAATGAAATGACATCATCCCGACAAGGAAATCAATAGTATAAACAATAATAAAAACCATAACGTCCCAGCAAGGGAGTCAACAATAGAAACAATCTCATCCCGGTAAAGAAAAATATCTATAACCATTCTCGCTTAATTATTTATCTTCACGTAATAATTCTCAACTTGAACCAATTAGTTTCGGAATTCGACCCCAAATCGAGGTCTAAATTCTCAAATTTGTAAAATCCCAAATTCTACTAAAATCCCTAATTTCTACCCTTAAAGAATAAGATTTAGGCCTAGAAATCTAATGGGTGTTGATGGAAAATGAAGGAAATGAGTTTAAGAACACAAACCTATGATTTGGTGATGAAATCCCTCTTTAAAAATCTCATCTAAGCTTCCTTGGTTTGAAAATATGAAGTTATGACCTAATTCCCGTTTTGCTACTGTTTTAAGTGCTGGGCGAGAGTGCTTAGTGCGTTCGCGTGAACACAGCCGCGTTCGCGAAGGGCAGCCTGCTGAGGACTTATGCGATCGCAGGATAAGCCATGCGTTCGCGAAGGCTTAGCTCATCCCTGCCTTCGCATTCGTGTATAAGGGATGGCGTTCTCACAGGCTTATCCTAAGTTCCCTGACCAGCCCCTCCTAAGCTATGCGTTCGCGTTGACCGGTTGCGTTCGCGTAGAGCATCCCCCTAGTGCTCCGCGTTCGCACCCAGGTCTATGCGTTCGCATAGAAAAAACCCAGCCCCATCCCTGTTTACCTTTCGCGTTCGCGTGGGTGACCAAGCGTTTGCATAGCACAAAGTACCAGGCACCAGATACAGCAATTACACCAGATTTTTCAAAGTCAAAAACACCCTGAAGCCTATCTTAAACTCACCTGATCCCTCGGGGCTCAAAACCAAACATGCTCACAACCCTAAAAATATCCTACGGACTTACTCGTGTTATCAAATCACCAAAATAACATCTTAAACAACGAATTTAGCATCAAAATCAATGAAAATCTCAAGAACTCTCAAAGTTTCAAATTTTACAACTATGGGTACGAATCACGTCATATGACCTCTGTTTCTTACCAAATTTGACAGACACAAATCAAATATTAAACCTGTACCGGGCTCCGGAACCAAAATACGGGCCCGATACTATCAAATTCAAATACAGTCAAATTTCCAAAAACTCTTATAATTTCAGTTAAACAATTTCTTTCAAAAATTCATTTCTCGGGTTAGGGACCTCGAAATTCAATTCTGGACATACGCCCAAGTTCCATATTTTCCTACAGACCCTCCGAGACCGTCAAATCACGGGTCCCGGTCCGTTTACCCAAAACGTTGACCGAAGTGAACTTTAATTCAATTTTAAAGGCAAAATTAGTATTTTTCTCAATTTTTCACATAAGAACTTTCCGGATACAAGCTCGGACTGCACACGTAAAACGAGGTGAGACAAGAGTAGGTTTTTAAGGCCTCGAAATACAGTTTTGACTTCTAAAATAAGAGTTGACCTTTTGGGTCATCACAATTAGTTTCCTACACATTTTTCCTTTGACATTCCTTGTTAATATTTTCCACAACTCATCAATTCTTGGCACATTTATCTTCAGCCTAAGCCATTCCATCAGAATTTTCAAGAATTCCTCCGAGAAATGACACTCAAAAAATAGATGTTGTATTGTTTCTATACTTCCTCCACACGTTTCACATCTTGTCTCTGTACAAAATCCATTTTTTTCAACCTTTGCCTTGTCAACAATCTTTTATGTACTGCCAACCAGCTTATAAAGCTATGTTTTAGAACATTTAATTAATTTCAAATCCAACTAGCCCAAGGCCAATCATTCATTTCCCCTTTCCTCCATTGGTATCCTTTTTATATGGAATACCTTCCTCCTACTTGTTGCTATTCATTCCCCATATATCCTCCCTTAAACCTTTCCATTACACTGCAAATTCTCTTCCAATACCAACTACAGTCAGCTGGTGGTTTGTATTATTTTCAAAAAGTCCATGTAATGTATATGTGATACACCCACTTCACCCATAAGTTATCTTCCTTTTGAGAAATGTTCCACGCATACTTCGCAATTGCTGCCTCATTCCATACCATGCAATCTATTATCCCTAATCCTCATTTGTGCTTCGGTCGACCACAATATCCCATGCAATCAATAGGGTTTTGTTTGCATGTTCTCTCCCATCCTACAGAAAATTTATGCATACTGCAGTAAGTCTTTTCAAGACAGCCTTAGGTAGGATGAAGAATGATGACCAATATTTATGTACCTGTAACAGCACTGAGTTTATTAACCGAACTCTACTAGCATATAAGAGGTTTCTTGAGCTCCAATTCTTTATTTTGGCAGTCATTTTATCAATTAGAACTTTACAGTCCATGAAAGATAGTTTTTTTGCTGAAACTGGTACTCCTAAGAACCTAAAAGGCAATGTCCCTTTCTCATAATCAGTTGCCTCACATAAGTCTTATAATACTTGCTTTGGTATGTTAGCACTGAAAATATTGGACTTTCCTGCATTTGTACTCAAGCCTGAAGCATTTGAAAAAGATTGCATACCTCTTAGCAAGAGCATAACTGATTGGTAGTTACCTTTGTAGAATAACAATAAAGCATCCGCAAAACATAAGTGATTCAATATTAGCCCTCTACATTTAGTGTGATATCCAAATTCCTTCATAGCTGTTACTTTATTCAAGATTCTTGTAAGATACTCCATGCAAATTACAAATAACATGGGTGATATTGGATCACCCTGTCGTAGACCTCTCTCCCCTTTTATATTCCCATATAACCCCTCATTTATTGCAATGTTGTATTTGGTAGTAGTTATACATGCCATGATCAATTTAATGAATCTCTTAGGAAAGTTCATTGCATGAAGCATTTCTTCCACAAATGTCCATTACACAGAATCATACGCCTTTTTAAGACCAACCTTGATCAAACAATTGTGAGTGGTATTCTTCCTGTATACAATCTTATCATATCTTGACAAATCAGAATATTTTGGACTATGGTTCTTCCTGCAACAAAAACACTTTCATTCTCAGAAATCAATGTAGGCAGTACCAATCTGAGCCTGTTACAAATCATTTTGGATTTCACCTTGTATATTGTATTACATCCTGCAATAGGCATGTAATATCCCACACGAGTAGCATGAGAACTCTTAGGTATAATAGTTATCACTGTATGATTCAATACTTTAACATGTCCCCTATTCTAAAGAATTTCATTATTGCATCAACTACATCTTTCCCCACCAATTTCCAACTGTCTTTAAAAAATTTGATGTCATAGTCTGGTGATTTTTCTCCATTTATTGCCCATAGAGCTATTTTAACCTCTCTTTCTGTGAACTCTTCTCCTAGCATTTTCCTTTGAAATTATGTTACTGTTGGTCCTTGGCGAATCAATCCACTATTAACATGCTCCCTTTTCTTATTGTTTGTACCCAATAGGGCAGTGTAAAAATCAATAAAAGCCTTAGCAATTGCATCTATCTTTGTTATGTTGACACCTTCTGAATCAGTTATAGAAAAGACTATGTTTACATTTCTTCTGGTCTTCATCATACTACGAAAAAAATTAGTGTTTAGATCTCCTTTTTCCAACCAGTGTATTTTACTTTTTTGACTGAGATATTGGTTTCTAGCTTGCTTCAATCTCTTATACTTTCTGATTAACCTTGCTTCATCCTCTTGCAATTCCTAGTTAACAGGGCTTTGCTGCAATCTTTGTTTGCATTGCATTAACTCTTCCTTTTCTTGATCTGCCTACTTTTCTATATGGTTGAACTTTTTTTATTTAGTTGCCTTAGTTTACCCTTCAAGCTGTTTAGTTTCCACACCAGTTCATAAAGTTTGGTCCCATTTTTATTTGTCTTCCATCCTTGTTTGACCTCCTCCTTATATTCTGGTGCCAAACTCTACATATTAAAGTACCTCAAGATATATTGCTTTTTTTTATCTCCATCCCATCTTATTATTGCAAGGCAGTAATCAAATATCCCTTCATTCCTGTAGTATACCTCTGTATCTGGTAAAGCCAATATCCATTCATTGTTCACCAACACCCTATCAATCCTACTGCATATTCTATCAGATCCTCCCTGCTTATTATTCCATGTAAAAAAAGCCCCTGAAGATTTCATATCCTGTAGTGTGCATTCATCTACACATTGCTTAAACTCTCTTATTTCTGACATTGTAACTGGACTCTCAATCCTTTCTTCTCTATTCAGAACACAATTTAATCTCCCATAACTATCCAAGGTTCTGACATATGTTCATGAATCTCCTTGATATCCTCTCATAATTTCCTTCTTAGTGCAGCATCATTAAATCCATACATCATTGTAAGTAATAGTTTCCTTTTTGTACCTCTATGTTGTACTCCACAGTGTATAAGTTGTTCTGTGACTTTGTATATGTTTATATAAAAAACCAAAGACTTCCATAGAAGCCAAATTCTTCCTCTTTTATGTTTACTAAGATTATCACTATAAGACCATCCATTGCAAAGGTTAAGAGCTGCTCTCTGAGCTTTTTCTCTCTTAACCTTAGTCTCCATGAGACCAAATAACCAGCCTGAGTGTTATATTCAACCACCCTTTTACCTACATTATCAGTAACCATTGGTCCTATTTGCCACCCTACCTGACTGGTACTTTCCCCTTCTTCACTTTGTTGTTGCCCTAAAGTAGCAAATGCATTGCGTATGTTCAGGGTACTTCTTGCACCATTACTGCTTTTTTTACATATTTCCCAACTTTATAACCATAGTTATAGGTTTGGTTTCTTCCCTTCTCTAACTGCTTATTCTGCACCCTTTTTTCCTTTTATTGCAATTTTGCGCCTGCTGTTCTGTTAAACTCTTTTTGTGCTTCTTTCTTTTCTCTATGTTGATCCACCTCCATTTGTGCATTTATCTCTTGTTGCTTTCCAGACTTCTCTCTTTCCTCATGTATATATTTTCTACATTTCAAGATTGCATGACCATAATTCTTACATTTTTCATAAAGAACAGGTTTCCACTCGTAATGAAATGCCTGCTCAATATTTTGCCAACCTCATTTTCAAACATTATACTTGTCGGATATTGTTGGTTCAATTTCACTTCTACTAATACTCTTGCATATGTTAGCCTTTCCTTTTTAGTAGTAGCATCATCTACTTTAAGAGGTTTCCCAATTAAACCAGCTGTCTTTGTAAGAGCCACTTGGCCCCAATACTTGATGTCTAATCCTGTCAACCTCACCCAAATAGGAATTTTCTCCATTTGCTCCTTTGTAATCTCCATATCTGGTTTTCATGGTTTCACAATTACAGGATTTCTATCGAACATTTGAACTCCTTCTTCCACTACTTTACTTCTGCTTTCTATACTATGGAATCGTACCAGAAATACCCCTCTATTTAATTGTGCTACTTTATCAATCCCCAAAGCACCCCAAATTCTCCTAAAATATACATCCATTACTACATGTGGTGGATTAGACCCTAGAATATAACACACAACAACTGTTGTCCAATAATCAACCTCATCCTTAATGTCCGCCATTGTAATTTTCACATTAAATTCTGTACTATCTTCAATTAGATCTAGTCCTTCCTCTATTGGAATTGAGCCCACAATGTTGCTCCACGACTTAGTACTTGAATCTAGGGTTTTAGTCGAACCTGTAATTATTATTTCCTCTTCCACACGATCTGCCCATGATGCTCTGTTCGCCATTGAAATTCCTTCCTCTATTGTTCCCTCCCTTCGGTGTTGCTGAATTTGAGAGCTGATTAATATCCAAAGGTATAATCCCTTGGATCGCATTGATGTTTTTCAATTTCTTCGCATCTCCCGATTGTGGCACTCCCGTTCGCATTGAATTCAGTGTCTGACTACCTTGGATCTTCTTACCTCCTCCTCCCGTCTTCGATTTTCTCGCCATTTTCAGCTATCGTTGAGAGCGAATCGCATCCTAGAGAGAGAAAGTCTAAAACTCTCATAATTAATAAATTTGTATAATTACGATAGTAGGATTATTCCTGGACTACTGCTGAGATCGTCAAAGCCACTTGAAATTATCCAACAATTATATGAACTTTATAAATATTGTATCATGCATGTGCTTGACTATTTTTTTTTCTTTTTTGGTTAAATTGATACAATATATAAAACAGAAATTAGTTAATGTCAGTTACAATTTGTAGCACACTATTCGCGTCCACAAATAAAAAGTAGTCTATTGCTACATTTGGAATATTACAAACCATTGTTTTCCTTTCAAAAATAATTCCTAGGGTGTATGTCCATAGTGTTTTATTGACAAACACCGAAGGAACTACCAAAAAGTTTCTACCCACTTCAATCCGTTTTCGTACTTCCTTTGCTAGCTTGTCCGCGTTTCTATTTGCTTCTCTAAAGACGTGGCTTACTGGTGGATGGTCAAGTGCTACCAGGAGTGACCTGTATTCACATATCAAATTGTCGTAAATTAGATTACCGTTATTGATGCAATTAATTACTTGAGTTGAATCCAAATTAACCTCCAGAGGAAGGAAGTTATTTGTTATCGACATCTTTAGCCCCTGCATCAAGGTTGTTAGCTCACAATATAGTATGTTAGTACAACTTATCTTTTCCATGAAGCCCATTACCCAATCCCCCCTGCTATTCCTGATTACCCCGCCCAGGCCTTCCACTAGGCCATTTTGGAGGGTTAAACCATCAGTGCTGAGTTTGTAGTGGTTTTTTTTAGGGGGTTGCTATTTGATCTGAATGACCAAGTCAGGTTATCCCCGACATCCTTCTGCTACGTGAATGTACTCTACGACTTTTGCTAAAGCATTTTTTTATGTAATTGGGTCTGTTTTGCTATTGATACAATTGTTATTCCTAGTTATCCATATTTCTCAGAGGCAGAAAGGGATCAAATGTCCCCACTTAAGGAGACTATTGAAGTTGTGGTTGTGTAGTCTGTTAGTGATGCATTCCCACTTGGTTTTTCCATTTGCAAGGGACTGAATATTAATGTTGTTCTAACTTAGATATGAAAGGGACCTAGAATTGTTTAGCATTATCGCACCTGGTGAAGACATGCTCAATGGATTCCTCTTCCATGTTGCAAAATATGCAAACAGGGCTTAAGGTTACACTCTGTGATGAAGGTGCTTGCTAGTGGGGAGTCTGCCATGTAACATAATCCAAAGAAAGTATTTGATCTTATTTGGAACCTTTCTAGCCCATATCCATCTGAAGCCCCTTTCCTGGTCATTTTCATGATGGTATCTATCCCCAAGATAATTGAATAGGCAGACTTAGTTGTGAACAGCCCATTATGGGTTTGGTTCCATACCATGCTATCAATTTTTTCTTTGTTGGCATTAGAGATGGTGGAGTTGATACTATTGATAACACTGTCAGGAAGGCTGACAGAAAGGTTGGTAGTGTTTTAACTACCATTTTGGATGTAAGAGGAAACCCTCAGGCACGGTTCTTCCTCCCTATTGGGGGGTCCATTGACCAAGGTTCTAAGGGGCTCCGTGTTGTGGATCCATCTATCATTGTAAAGGTTGAATTAATATCCCTTATTGAAAATCCACCTATTAACCTTACTACACACATTCCATCTATTCATAATGCTAAACCAGATCCTAGAGGCCGGGTGCCTAGTAGGCTGTATGCTAGTGCAATGTTTGTGGAACAGAACTCTAGCCCACTGGACATTTGGGTTGTTATAAATTCTCCAAGAAAGCCCAGCATGAATGTCATTATTTTTTAGGTCATTTCTATGTACCCTAAGTCCCCATTCCTCTCTAGGTTTGGTGATGGTATCCCGACCATTTAGGTGCATTTTCTTTTTTTGCAGTTGTGGTTCACCCGATGAAATTTCTTTGGATCTTATCAATTTGGATGCTCACCTGAGTATGTTGATGTGCCGGAGAATTTCGGCACATTTAATATTAAATTACTTGTATTTTGGCTTGTTTTAAAGGCATTGTTATTCTATGCTTATGAAATTTTGATGTTATGCAGTGCATGAGGCTTGAGGATTCAAAGACATGGAAAAGAGATCAAAAAGCTAAAAAAAGATAAGAAAAAGACAAAATGCGATCGCAGAATTGACAACGCAGATCGCATATCAGACTTGCGGACCGCATACTGCTCAGGTCCATCGCAAAGCTCAACAGATAATTTGGCCAAACCAATTGAAAGAAATGTGGTCCATTATGCGATCGCATAACTGTTTTGTGGACCGCATAATGGATCGCAGAATTCCCTGTAGAAGATGCTGAGCCTGAAATGCGATGCAGTTATGTGGTCGCATATCACCAATGCGGACCGCATAACACAAATGCGGCGAGCACCTGAAACTAGGGTTTGAAGTATGCGACGGGCTTGTGAAGAATGCGATCCGCATTCCTGTTATGCGACAGGAATGCGGTCGCAGAGCTGACCTATAAGGGCAATTTTGTCCGGTTTTTACCCCGAGTTTTTGCCCACTATAAATAGATTTATTGGAGTTTTGTGGTTCATTCTTGTCTGGTTTTAGAGCTACAACATACACTTTGAATATTCCTCTATTTTGGAAGCTTTAGAAGTAGAGATTCCTCCATTTTTGTAAGCTTTATGATATTAAATACTCTCATCTTTTTGTCTTTAAGCATGAGTGGTTAATTTTAAATACTAAGGTTGTGGACCCTAAATGGGTGTTATGTTATTGGGTATTTAATATTGAATATATATATATAATGGTTGGTTGATATATATTTACTTCTCATTCTTCATTTATTGTTGGTGGTTGCAAACATTAACAAATGCCATTAATTCTTTCTTAGCTTGGAAAAGTTAGTTAGGATTGGTAGGAGTAAATATCAAAGACTCAAGGCTTTAAACTTTGTTTAATAGAATCGCTTAGGAATAAGTGGGTTTTATTTGGCATTAACTGATTACTCTTCATTGAAACTCTTTTATATTTGGGAAAATCATAAAGAGGAAATACTACCCAATTATTGAAAAATATTGGGTAATCATTTAGAAATCATTTGCATATCTAAAGGACCTTCCATTAGAAATATATCATATTAATACCCATTAGCATTACACCTCATTGAAGGGGACACAACCTTGGTTTAGTTAATCATATTAATTATAACTCTAATTAATCATACTTGTCATTATTGCAATTAAATTATTACACAATCAATTCCCATATTTTTGTTACCTTAACAGAATAGAGATACGATTTAAGTTGAGATTAACACTACCAAAATAATATTTTCACGCCTATTCCCTGTGGGATTCGACCCCAACCTTGTTGGGTTATTATATTTGACTTCGACCGCTTTACACTATTTTTAAGGTGTAATTTGAGCGTATCATAGGTAACTTAATATATTACATAACATGGCTTGGGAGATGATTTGGCAAGAGTGGTTCTCCCGTCCATGTTCATGAAGTGAGTTTTTCAACCAGCCAGTTTGGTCTGCATGTTGTCTATGATGAATTGGAAGTCCCTATTGGTAGATCTTTTAAAAGAATATAGTAAATCCCACGTATTTGACAAAGGATTTGCTAGCCTTAATGTCTATTGCCCTGGCCAACCTAGCTATAGTATCATATTGGCAGTTTGAAGAAAAGATAAATTTGGACTTGAGAGTGTTATCTCTTTGACCTGATTTACAACTGAACTGGCGTAGGGTATCCATGATGGTTTCATAGTTCTTTGTATTTACTATTGCAAATAGGGTTAGATCTTCAGCAAAGAAAAGGTGAGAAATTTCGGTCCTAGAGTGACTGCTTTTAATTGGAAACCAGCTTCCATTACTAACTTGGGCCTCAATGTTTCTAAATAGTCTCTGCATGCAAATGATGAAGATGTAAGGAGACATAGGGTCTCCCTATCTAATGATGAGACATAGGGTCTCCCTATCTAATGATGAGACATAGGGTCTCCCTATCTAATGCCCATGTTAGGGTGGAAAAACTGAGTCCTGCTCTTATTAACCAGAATAGAGATATAGTTGTTAGAAATGCATGACATAATTAGTTTAGTCGTGTTATTAAGGAAACCAAAGGACACAAGGGTATCTCTAATAAAGGACTATTTCAACCTATCAAAAGCCTTTTTTAAGTCAACTTAAGGATCATGCTAGCATTTTTCCCTTTCATTTTACCGAAGTGACTGATGTATTCCTGAACTATGATGGCATTATCACTAGTGCTCCTATTAGACAGGAAGCTAGCTAGACTAGTTCCAACGATAGATGGGAGGATTGGCTTGATTCTATTGACAATGATTTTAGTAATTAGCTTGTACATTGTGTTGCACAAACCAATTGGTCTGAAGTTCTTAAGAATTGTGGCATTTTTACACTTGGGGATCAAACAAAGATAGGTATTGTTCACCTTAGGATTCATTTCAAAACTCTAGAAGATATGGTTACAGAATTGAGTGACTTTTTTTTCCAAAATATTCTAGAATCTTTAGTAGAAAAGAGGATAGAGGCAAACAGGCCCAGGAGCCTTTTTTGGCTTGAAAGAGAACATGGAATTCTTGATCTCACTAGTTCTTACTAGTGCATTCAAGCTAGCTTGGTCCCTACTGGAGAAAATTTGGGTGCCATATGTTATGATCTGCTATGGAGTGGGAGATGAGTGGTGGTCACTGGTATAGAGAATATTGTAGAATTGGTAGATGGTATCCTTAATCTCCTGGTGACTCTCTATCTAATTCCCAACATCATCTTGAAGTGCACTAATCTTGTTTCTTCTTATCCTATTAAAAGTTGAGGTGTGAAAGAATCTAGTGTTGGCATCCCTTTCCATGAGTTAGTTGATCCTAGACTTAGTCTTCCAGAAAACATCCTCAATGTTCAGGATAGAGGAGTATTCCTCCAAGAGATCACCTTCTAACTTCTGAAGGAAGTTGCTAAAAGGGTTTGCTCTGGATTTTTAGATGCCACCCAGCCTGGCCAGGATGTTCTTCTTCTTATGAAAAATATTACCAAGACAGTTTTGTTCCAAGTGAAAACTTGGACTTGGAAATTAGCATTCCTCCTAACTAAACTACAGCTCCCAGCATAAGCTTGTTGAACCACATTGGGGAAGGTTGGATGGCCACACCATATGGTCTCAAACCTGAAGGGACTTAGGAAGTTATTACAAGTATTAGGCCACAGAGTAACTAACATAAGGCAGTGATCAAAATGGGTTCTAGGTGTAAGGCCCCAGAAAATTTCGCTAAGTAATTTAAGATTGCCAAGGTAGGCTAATTATATTATTTTGTGTACAAACAAGGACTATTAATATGATGGATATCAATTATATATGGTAATAAGTATACGAGATATATTATAAGTGATGTGGGGTCTAAGGAGAGTCCTAAGTCTAAGTCAAGTTGGAAAATTACATAATATGCTAAAATTCAAATTGAGCACGCACATGACTAAACTTTGGACGTGCATATACACATATGTATAAGGTTTTATGTGATGCAAAATCTATCAAATAAAATACCTTCGAGCCTAGTTTATCACGTTCAAACTGTTCGTCATTTGGACACTCCTACAAATAGTTTTATCCAAATTACCAAAAGCTGACAAAATGCCATTCCGCGGCCAATTGTGGGACCGCAAAAATGGTCTGCGAACCGCAAAATGGTCGCAGACCTGTCCAGTGCAGCCCATTATGAGTTCATATATATATATATATATATATATATATATATGGAAATAGGCCATGCATGTGATACAAAGTTGTAGTATGTGGAGTAATGAACCATTTTGGGTAGTTTCTTGTTGAAATTGGTTGAGGGATGAAAAGATCTCCATTGTAGAGCCTTGTAGTCTATTTCGCAAGTTATGTGTTTGACAAAATTCCTAAGAGAGTTACATAATGGGAATCCTTCTAATTATTAATCATTTTTTACTATCTTCCTATGATTGTTATTGCTAGATGTGTTGGGGCGTTGTAGTAGCTTAAGGAAAGCTCGAACAAGCTATGTTGGCTAAACCCCTTTTTTTGAATTGGACCCCCACAATGGCCTTGTAAGTCCTGGGTTGCTCATTATAATTGATTATCTCGAATAAGCCTTGTGTCAAATGATATATGCGTTCAATTTGTATTACAAATGTTCTTGTTTGTTGAGTTCCTATTTGAGAAGGTGATTACGCATGGTTTGTGTGTTAATATGTTATGATTTGTAAATGTGATCCTAATGAAAACTAACATGTCGAATTGTGCAAGAAATCACATGTGCCAAAGACCCTTAATTTGGTTAGTTGATCGAATGTGTATTTAAAGCCTTGAATATAAATGTCGTGTTATTAATAATCTATAAGGATGTTTGAAAGTAAAATAAGTGGGTTGGAGATATAAAGTGTGGCCAACGTGCTAAGAATGGAAGTCATACTTGTGGTCAATATTACCGAGGAAATAAAATGATGTGAGAAAAGCTTATGAAATAGGCCTTGATTCAACTGTTCCAAACTGACTCAAAAATAGAATTGTCTAAAAGCTTATGTGCCCGAGTTAGGCCCAAATGTGGTTGTTTAAATTAATGGTGTGCATGTAAGTACTTCCGATGTGATTGAGCTCTTATGTCTTCATGATTTGAAGTTGTGTATTGCCCCTTTTTAGGGAAAAGTATCTTAAGAACAAATGATGTGTTACACGTTCATGATTTTAACTTGTGTTTAGATTGCCAATCATTCTACCCATTTCTTGGAAAGAAATCCATTGTTTTGCTCCCTGAGTTTGGGGCATGACACTAGGTAGGTGGGAAATTAAACTAGAAGGGTATTCCTGAATCCATGAGTCATTTTCCAAACACTTATCAAGTCTTTCTAGGATTAGTTGGCTTCTATTCATATACCTCATATTAGTCCAAGTGTATTTTTCTTCCTTTAAAGCCCAATTCAATTAGCATACAGTAGTTAATACACTGCTAGAAAAGGTTAGCTCTTACAGTTTCTCCCATGCTTATCTCTGGTCCTATGGACTTCATTAAAGTCTCCTCCTACCAGCCAACTCCCACTATAATGATCATGAATTGGTTTGAGTTGGTCTCACAGATTCATTATGTTAGCATAACTATTACTAGCATAGATAGTAGTGAACAATCAAGGGTTGGAGAAAGGGCTTACCTCAACCATGACATTGATGCCTTGAGAGGTGATGGAGATATCATCAATCTTCAGGATGTCATTCCACACGATGACAATGCCTCCTGATAGACCCATAGTTGGGGCTTGAATTTGGACAGAGAAACATAACTCTTGCATCAAGTGCTTGTATTTTGTCATCCTGGTATCTAGGAGAACAAGCATGGAAAGTTCACAAAACCTTCTGAACTCCCCACTGTTGCCCCCCCCCCCCCCCCCCCCCCCCCCCCCCCCCCCCC
>ML295396.1:25409-44671 GCA_005239495.1 Nicotiana undulata
GCCCCAGCATTCCAGATTATGAAATTCATTAACAATTTGGGGTAGGTGGGTGACTCCCTTTTCAAGCATTTGGCTTTCCCCTTCCCTGATGAGCCCCCTAGTTCTCCTAGCCTGGAGGGTTTAGAGTCTGCTCCATGACTGGGTTTAGATTAACAGCTGAGTCTCTTGATCTTGTCCTAAGGCTAGTCATAGCTTTACTCCGCGCCTTACAATGATCCTTAGGCATAGTATGATAAACATTTCTCCCCCATGCCCTCTGAAATGTATTTGTTCCTCATGTTGCAAGAGCATGGATTTTTTTTAGGCACTCCCAACTTTGCAATCAGGTCCTCCAGCTCTGTGTTGGTTTCCTCTATATGCTCGTAGACATTTTCTGACCATGTCACCTGAGTTGTTTTTTGTGGTGGGGCCACTATCCATGTTGGTTGAAAGGTTGGGCTGGGGATCCGTTCCCTGGGAAAACTAAAGGGAAAAAGGCGAGGGTGTGTCCTATCTGCTCCATTAGTAAGTTGAAATGGTTTTTTGATAGGGTATGTTGACTTAAGGTCATCTATGCTTGCATCGGTGTTGCTAACCATAGCTGGTGGCTTTAGTTCAGCATTTCATGTTTCAGACTTGCAGTGACTACTTTGGCCAGATAGTGGGGATTTTGGATGACCACTGTGATGGGAAGAGCCCCTATTTTGAAGGTTAGGAGGAAGGCAGTCCCATGTAGGGCCATGTCTAGCCATGATGATGGATTATGATCCATGGGTAGGGGTGAAGAGGTCATCAGGATGTGCATTGAGTACCCTTATTAGTTGTGCATATGGGTGTGGTTCGTATGGGTGGTTTGGTTGTTATCCATTTTTGTTATTAAGGGTAAATGTGGGAGTATCATTTTTTAACAAGAAGAAGTTGTTATTTAAGTCTCTCCCTGTCTCATTTAAGTTTTGTGCATGGAAATCGCCCATGATTTGAGATCTTTTGGAGGTGATTGCTTCAGTCAAGTCATCTGATAGGAAATGATGAGGGGGAATAGTGGGTGGAAAATCTTGAGTGTGAATGTCACTTTGAAGTATAACCTCTCTAACCCCTTTTCCACTAGAGGAGAAATTATGGCTTGATTTTGACCTTTTTGTGGATACCACTAATTGACTTTTACTGGGCAAGTCTGAGCCCTTTCAGGGTTGTTAACTTGTGGAGAATAATTACCTGAAGAGGGTGCGTGTATTTGTCCTGGGGATTTGTGAGCTACAGGCATATTGTGTGTGGTATGTGTGTGCGTGTTTGTTGCATGACCCATGTTGAACACGGGCTTAGGCACGTGTTTTCCCTGTGGGTTGTCTGCACTAGGACCATTAGCATGCATATGCTCTTGGTCTGTCAGACATTTGGTGCCCTCCACGATTGCTTTTGGGTTGTTGTGTCCCATGTATGTTAATTTGGGCCTACTTCATTGGGTTGTTTTGGTTTGTAGCCCTAGTGTCACCCTCAGCGGTGCCGCACTTCTCGGAGTTTACAACTATGAAAAAACTTACCTGGATCTGGCGCATGTCCCTTGCCTTCTGGTATGTGGTCTGTTACCCCCGGTTTCCTGAGATTGTGGAGCTCCATTGCTGCTCATTTCCGTCGTGCTTTCCTTGGGAATTCCACCACCTTCCAATCCCCGTCTTCTTGAGTGATTGTTCTCGCCGTGGATGTCTCTGCCTTCTCCTGTGTCTCGTGTGGTGGATTTATTTTTAGGGCATCTCCCTGAGGGATGGCATATTCTCCTATATTTCTTGCACATGATACCTTCACCCTCGTACTTGATCGGCTGCCTATGGTCTCCAATCACCACGTTTTTCTGCTGGGGAACTTCGATTGTCACTTGGATATATATCCGTGGATATATACCTCTTAGGGTGGAAGAGGTGCGCGTATCGATCTTTAAGAATTTCCCACCCTTGTTCCCACCTTCTCCAGAATTTCTCTGTCGTTAATTTCCGTGGGCAGGTTGGGTAATTGGATCCAAATGGTTGTGGTTTGGATTCTTGAGATGGTCGATGCGAAATTGGGCTCCCAATTCCTAAGTGAGAGGAGATGGCCCATGATAAACCATGGGCCTCCGTGCAAGGCTTCCATCATGTTCTCTTCCTTTTCAAACTTGACTATGAAGAACTCCCAGCCCAGATCGATGAGGATTATTTGCTCTGTGGGGGTCCATAGTTTCTGAAGCTTGGATTTTAGGATGTGGTGTGAAACTTTTTCCCAAAGACTTTGAGGATAACTGAGGATCTTCAGGATGATAAATTCTCAGTTTTTGTTTCTGGTTTAGGATGATGGCCTCTGAATTGTCCTCGATCCTAGTTATCTTCGGCATTGATCCGGCTTGGTGGTACTAGGGGTAATAGGTATTTGACTTTGTCAAGTTCTGGATAGTATTTCTTTAAAAGTGTTCCTTTTTGGAATCGTTTATTTCCATGGGGGGCGGGTCAATGTATGGTAGGTCGGGTAGTTTCAGTATTGGTGGCATATTTGGCCATGTGCAGGGGGTGGGGATGATTATTTATCTTTGAGCACCAAGAATAAGAAAATATATACTTCCTCCGTTCCAATTTATGTGAATCTGTTTGACTGGATATGAAGTTTAAAAATAAATGAAGACTTTTGAAATTTGTGGTCATAAACAAGTCAAAAAGGTGCCCAGAGTATTTGTGTGGTTGTAAAAGTTTCTCATTAAGGGTAGAATTGTAAGTTTAAGCTAAATTGTTTAGAAAGGGGTCATTCTTTTTGGAACGGACCAAAGGAGAAATAGGTTCACGTAAACTGGAACGAATGGAGTAATATTCTTGTCACCATCAACTCGTGTATTCCTAGTGTGGCTCAACATATTATACCTAACATAGAGATTTATCTGTAATTGTCTCATAAGTTGTAACCTTGTTGTAATAAACTGTGGCGGATGCACCAAAAAATTACTGGATTCAACTGAACCCAATACTTTCGACACGGAGCATAAATTTATGGGTAAAAAATCATTAAAATTATAATAAATAGTAGATATAAACCCATAACTTTAAAGGTTGAACTCATAAAACTAAAATGACCAATATTTTCTTACATGTGCTTAATTTCATACTTAGGTAAGATTTTATCATTTAACTCATTCCTTCTCAATTTCCTTCCAACTATATTATGAAAGAAGGAGAAGGTAAAAAAACATGACCATATACTTAACATGCTAATAAAGTCCTTTATAAGTATAAATACTTAAGTAAACTAGAAAGGAGGAATT
This sequence comes from Nicotiana undulata, assembly GCA_005239495.1. NCBI lineage: Eukaryota > Viridiplantae > Streptophyta > Magnoliopsida > Solanales > Solanaceae > Nicotiana > Nicotiana undulata. The sequence continues at coordinate 28,669 of ML295396.1, forward strand.
CTTGGAAACAAAGTTCAAACATTAGAAACAAGTTAAACCAACGATCCCAATGACATAGGAAATGAACATAACATAACCTAAACAAACTATCACTATGTCCTTATTACAATGACTTAGGAACAATAGCTAACACATTAACAGTCTAGGAATAATAGTACTCACACTTAAAAACTTCAAAATGAAAACACAAGAACTTGGACATGCAATAGTGGAGGGACTTTAACTAACACTAGTAAAACTTCTAAGGAATGATAATTCCAACACCCTTATAACCACCAACTCCACCACCAACACCTAGACCACCAACACCACCAACGCCACCAACGCCTCCGGCGGCGCCAACGCCACCAATTCCTTTAACCCCGGCACCGCCAAGACCACCACCGGCTCCACCAAGACCGCCGCCGGCGCCACCAAGAGTTGGCAAAATCCCACCATAACCACCAATTCCCGAGCAGCTGCCTATGCCACCAAATGAGATGAAGTTTTTCTTATCATTAAGGCCTTCTCCCGTGCTTGGTGTTGGAGCAGTACTTAAAATCTCAGTGTTCAAATTTTTATCATGAGTTTGAACTTGAGTTTGAGCCTCGTTATTAGGTTTTGTAACTTCAGGAATGTTTCTTGCTGTTGCATGCACTAGTACTAATGCAAACATGAACATTACGTACCGACTTGCCATATTGTTTCACTCTTTTATGTTTCTCTCTCTCTCTCTACTTCTCTCTCTCTCTCTATTTCTCTCTCTTAAACACACACACACAATAGACTAATGCTGGTGAACACACACAATAGACTAATGCTGGTGAATTGTGGTATGGAAGCAATGGTGACAAAGAGGTCTATTTAAAGATATACTTGATGAGGGACAATTGAGTAATTAAGGATAGGAAATATATAGTGCTAGTGCTTCTCCGGTACATTAATCGTTTTGATAAATTGAATTTTTTTCAAATATATTTGATATGTATAGTCTGTAGTAGCATACTCATATAACAGTCATTCATTATAAAAGTCAAACTTTTTTCGAAATCAATTTTTGTGTTATGTTATAATATGTGTCATCTATAACAACACCTCACTGTAGCTGTCAATAAATATTGAAATAAACAAGCCCGTTATAAAGGGTTTGACTTTATATAGTAAAACAACAAATCATTTATTGCTATATAATATACAAATTTACCCTTAATTACAATTGTAATTAGTGAAGTACTGTTAACTATAGAAACATTTAAAGATAGATAAAATGATAGTTTAGACAAATACTCCTATAACTAAGGTTATTAAATACTTTATTTAGGGGGCGTAATAAACTTAAATACAAATAATTAATACGAGTAAAGGTAATTGACACTTTTTATTGCAAAATTAGACTGTATAATTAAATAAAATATTTAATTATGTATATAGATTCTATATTAAATTTTTTAAATTTTTTTATATGTTTACTTTTATATTTTGACTTTTTTTAATAAACTGCAGTAACAATATTCATTCAATATAGCTAGCTCGGTGCATAGACTATAGTCAGAGTTAGGTGAACGAAAGGGAAAGGCAACTAATGTTTTATAAATGTCAACCCAGTAAAAAACAAATTCCTATCGGCATGTATTTATTAGGTATATAATTATCACGCCATTCAAGTCTTTCAAGCTGACCATGCAATTCATGCAAACTCTTTCCTTAACACTTGTAACATTGTATAGAAGTAAGGCGTCTGGATGAACGACACTTGATCAATCAGTGGATCATATTGAGACGGACTTAATATATATATATATATATATATATATATATATATATATATAAAATTATCAATCCAGTGACTACAAAATATTATAAATATTGACGGTAAATTCAAGACTCATAAACTTTAAATACTGATATGATCGTACAGATCTCCTTTTTATGATATTCCTTCTTCAATTTCCTATACATAATTCTACTAGAGATAAGTATTCTCGGGAAAAATGGAGGATAATGTCGAAAATTCATAGAATATTCAAATGGACATCTCAGATTTTGTTTTAAAGATATTGCAAGAACTCTCAATTATAATATTCTAAAACATCTTTCTTCTTAATTTACCAAATCAATCATCTATTTTGGAGAAAAAATGAATAGGAGTACGTAACATGTCAAGAAATATTCTCAAATCCAGAAATTACTTCTAGCTAAGGGTGTTCATAAAAATCCGAAAAACCGAACCAGACCAAAAATCAAACCAAATCGATCAAAAAAACCGATACTTTTTTATTTGGTTTGGTTTTGAATTTTAAAAACGATCAAATTTGGTTTGGTTTTGATTTTAATCAAAAAATAACCGAACCAAACCGACTATAGGAATAACTATCTCAAATTTATTATTACACCTATATATATATATGTATATCTTTATACAAAGTTTCAAAAATTTTATGGTGAATGTTAATCGTTTGCACTTTTAGTACAGTTCTTTACCTTTATATTCTAGTTTGATTGGTAGTTTTCTTTTGTTAAGTGTAAGACTCCATTTCATGTTAAAAAAAATATTTTAAATTGAGTCCTTAAACTATTCATCACTATTTGATTCAATTATCATCAATGTATTTTAGTAAATAATAGATTTCTCAAAGGGCAATTGATTTGATAGTGTTACGTTGAAAATGTGATCTCCGGAATATGTGTTTGGTAGTGTATGTCTTATATTTAAGAAAAAACAGATAAATAACCGGGAAAAAACGAAAAACCGACATAAACCGAATCGAGAAAAAACCGACTTAATTGGTTTGGTTTGGTTCTAATATTTGAAAAACCGACTTACTTGGTTTGATTTATTTTTAGGGAAAAACCGATCCAAACCGAACCATGAACACCCCTACTTCTAGCTTGTAGCTTGTTTGGCCAAATTTCTCAAGAGGCCAAAAGTAATTTTTCTTTTTCAAAAGCACTTTTTTCTCTAAACTTGAGGTGTTTGGCCAAGCTTATTTGGGGGGAAAATTACTCTTGGGAAGAAGCAGAAGCAGAAAAAAGTAGTTTCTTCCTAAATGCATAAGCAGAAGCAGTTTTGACTTTTCTTCTTACCAAAAATGCCCTTAATAAATATAGTATAACCAAAATAACCGTTAAACCTAATGCTTAGGATATTAATGTATCAATATTTCTTATTATTTTTAGGATAGCTTTCTAATATATAGTGACTTTAGGAGTGAATGTTGTTATATTTATTGAATGATTTTTAATATATTTAACTTATATTAAAAGAATTAAGTACTTTCAAATTTTATTTTCATATTTTACTTAAATAAAATAAAAAGATTTAATTATTGCATGTAATAACAAATTTTTAAGATTATGTATTTACTTATAATATTAACTATTAAGTAAATCTATTTATGTCCTTATTCGTAATTTGGTACTTAAAAGCACTTTGATTCTCTCCAAAAGTATTTCTCAAAAGTGTTTTTCAGGGGGATTAGTCAAACACAAATTGCTTCTCTCCAAAAGTATTTTTTTCAAAAGCACTTCTCAAAATAACTTAATTCTCCAGGTTGACCAAACAGACTATTGTACTTCCTCCGTTTCAAATTATTTGTCGTGGTTTCCAAAAATAGTTGTTTCAAATTATTTGTCATTATTTTAGAAGTTCAAGACAAACTAATTATTATTTTTTCTCATTTTGCCCTTACTTGTAATTGTTCTTCAAGATGGAGATGATACATACATGGAATAAATATTTAATAAAAATAGTTTATATCTTAAAATAGTCAAAAACCATTTCCAATTAATGTTTCTAAAAATTTGTGCAAAAGAGAAATATGAGAAATAATTTAAGACGGAGGGAGTAGTTCCCTGCAAAGCTAAAGCATATAATTTGAGAATTAAGTACAGGAGCTAGCCAAACATTAATTTAGAAAGAGGCAATTCGTCCTCCTTTAAAATAAGGACTAAAGTATACCGTGATAAGACACAATGTCCTCCTTTAATGGAGGACCTAACATGGAAATCTCAAGTTCTACAGAACTTACTACTTCTTGTTCGAACTATATATACACGCATGTCTGAGTGAAAAATAATATAAATACATTGAACACTTTTTAGAACTTGGATTTCACCCCGAATCTAGATCTGGTTTCAAACTTGATTCGAGTAGGAGTATGTCATACTAATGTGCCTGGGATAATTCACATCGCAGATCCAGGTGTAACCAATGAGCACATTGGGCTAAGAGCCCTCATAACCCAGGCACAAAAGGGCAGTTGTTGAGAGAAGTAGGATTACTAACCATAGTTAGCTAAGGTGGGTAAGAGGAATGTTAGCTAACTTATTAGAGTGGTTAGTTAGAAAGCTAGTTAGGAGGTTAGTAACTAATTTCTTGTATAAATATTCTTAGCTTCTTGTTTGTATCGACAGACTTCATTTTCCTTCTGTTCTTCAATGAAACAGTATTATGTTCTCCTCTGAGTTCTTCGTCTATCTTTTTCTCCAAGTTAAGCTTTAGCTTAGAGCTTCCATAACCATGGAAGCTAACATGGTATCAGAGCTCGTGATGACGATCTCGGCTTAGTTCCTCGCTCAATTGTGTGTATGTGTGTTACTGCAATTCAGCTGAAGTGTCTGAAAGTAACAACACCTCTGAGATAGGGTTTCTTAATTTGATCAACTGAAGAGCTTCATCAATGGCAATAGGAGATGAAATCAACGAGTACATCTAGACATGTGAATGTACCAGTTGCACCTGTTATTTTCCACACAATTGACCATAATCATCCTTTATTCCTTCAACCGACCGATACTCCAAGCAGTTCACTCATTTCTCTTCAGCTAACTGGCTTAGATAAATATGCCTTGTGGAGTAGATCTATGAGAATAGGTCTATTAGGAAAAAGTAAACTAGGTTTTGTGGGTGGTAGATATCTAAAATCTAAGTGTAAGCCTGAATTTCATGAGCAATGGGAAAAGGTAAATGCTCCAGTACTCTCTTGGATTATGAATGTTGTGCGTCCAAGACTATTAAGTACTTTTCTGTATGCTTCAAATGCTCATAAAGTGCGGGAAGATATGAAAGAGAGGTTTGATAAAGTGAATGGATCTAGGGTTCTATGCCTATATAGAGAGACACATACACTAGCACAAGGAACTATGAGTGTGGCTAACTACTTCTCTAAGCTTAGGGATCTATAGGATGAGTTTGATGCACTCATGCCCTGTCCTGGTTGTCCCTGCCCAGAATCGAAGAAATATGTTGAGCATTTTGAGTATCATAGGTTACTTCAGTTCCTCATGGGACTGAATGACTCTTACTCTCAAGATCGATGCCAAATCATGATGATGCAACCAGTGCCTAGTATTAACAAGGCATATTCTCTACTCATAGATATGGAAAGTCAAAGGAATTTGGCAAACCTCGCTCAAATGGTGCAAGTGACAGAAATTGGTGAAAGTACTGCTATGTATGGAAACAAAAACCCAAGTCCTGGTACTGGACAGTTCAGACCCCAGAAGAAGACAGTGATTTGTGAATATTGCAACTATAAAGGCCACACCAAGGAGAACTATTTCAACTTAATAGACTATCCTCAAGACTTCATGTCCAATTTTAAGTCAAAGAAGAGGAGGGCAACTCAGGAGCATATGTTAATCATGTCAGCATTGCTCCCGACTACAGTCCTACTATGCAAAATACTCAGATGCAGATGTAATTTGGAGGCTTGCAGGGCAGGGGAGAATGAATAGTAGGGGTACCTCAACAAATGCAGCCAACTGGTTTTCAGACTCAGCAACAAACATCAGCTCCCTACTTTACTCAGGATAAATATTAGCAGATAGTTCAACTACTCAACAAGGGAGAAGATGAAGGTCCTTCTGCCATAGCTGCAACTACAGGTAAACTGATAGCTCTACTGTACAATCATTCTAACCACAATTGGATAATAGACTCAGGAGCTTCAAATCATATGACATCCACGCTATAGATGTTAAGTTCCTGTCAGATAGTTCCACCTCAAAAGGGAGGTAAGGTTCACTTGCCTACAAGAAATGTTTCTTCTATTTCACATATAGGAAAAGAAAGTGTGCTTAACTATCAGGATATCAACAATGTTCTGTACGTACCAGAGTTCAAATACAATCTACTGTTTGTGTCTAAATTGACCAAGGAGTTGCAGTGCCTTGTGGCATTTTCCCTGACTTCTATATCTTCCAGGATCTCTACAATGGTCAGGTGAAGGGTATTGGTAATAAAGACAAGGGATTGTATCTACTGCAAGTCAAGTCATTACTAGGTGGTATAGTCAATCATGATCCAGCTCAAGTAAAGAATCATACAACTCCTCAACAAGTATCTGAGGTGAAACTTGTAGTTAAGTTTGGGAATAAGTTTGCTTGTATGGCTAATGAACATTATGAATCTAGTGTACTTTGGCATAGAAGTATAGAACATGAACCTATAGATGTAATAAAGAAATACACTACTCTAAGTAATCTGAAGGATTCTTAGACACACTGTATTGTATGCCCGTTAGCCAAGCAAACAAAGTTACCTTACAAATTAAGCACTACTACCTCTAATGTTATTTTTGAACTGGTTCATTGTGATGTATGAGGGCCCTAAAGGATACTTATATATGACAGTAAAAGGTTCTTTGTCACTATTGTAGATGACTACTCTAGGTTTACCTGGGTTTTATTACTTGTCTCTAAGTCTGATACACTGTTAATTCTAAATGATTTCCCAACAAAGGTGAAGAATGTGTTCTCTACATCAATTAAGACTCTTAGAAATAATAATGGTAGTGAATTCTTTAATCATGAGGTTCACAGTATACTATCATCTATGGGTATCATTCTTAAAAGTACCTGCACTTACACACCTCAGCAAAATGGAGTTGCTGAGAGGAGACATAGAACAATCTTGGAATTGGCCAGAGCTCTGAGGTTTCAGGTTGTTGTTCCTTTGAAATTCTGGGGAGAGTGTGTATCTACTATTTCTTACTTGCTCAATAGGCTTTCCTCAAGAGTCATTGGTGGAAAATCACCTTATGATATGCTTTATTTGCATGCTCCATCTCTCTCATCTCAGAGTATTTGGATGTTTATGTTATGCAACCTCACCTAAGAAGTTGGACAAATTTGCTTCAAGAGCAGTACCTGGGGAATTTCTAGGCTATTCCTCAACTCAGAAGGGCTATAAGGTCTATTATCTTCATTCAAAAACCTTTATTGTAAGTAGAAATGTGGTGTTTAAAGAAGACATTTTTCCTTTTAAATATCTACAAATCACTACCACATCCATGTTTCATGTGCTAGACCTGACATCTGTGAAATGTACTACCCCTGAAATGCATTCTTTTCTTGATCCCTATGATAATACTCCTTTGACACCTGTTGCTTCTCAGAGTCCGCATATGAACACATTCTCTCCTAATCTTCTACATCACTCATCCCCTTCAGTGGAGCTTGCCTCCTTAGGTTCTTCTCCTTCTACTGAAGAGCCTAGTGTTCCAGAGCCTTCACAAACTCCTTTAATGAACCTTAGAAGGTCATCAAGACCTAGTAAACCTCCTATTTGTTTGCAAGATTATGTAACACAACCAGTCACATCTAATACCTGTAAATATCCTATTTTCTCATGTATGTCTTATGATACTCTCAAACCTCCTCATTTACATGCTCTATCATCCTATTCCTCTATCACATAACCAATATCCTTCAGAGAAGCAACCTTAGACCCCAAGTGGATTGAGGCTATGAAACTTGAAATAGCTACTCTAGAAGCAAATAACACATGGAGTGTTGTGGATCTTTCTACAGGTAAAACTCCTATTGGGTGCAAATGGATATTCAAGGTAAAGTTCAAGGCTTCAGAGGAAGTTGAGAGGAATAAGGCCAGGCTAGTAGCCAAAGGCTATATCCAGAAACAGGGACTTGACTATACAGAAACATTTTCTCCTGTTGCCAAGATGGTAACAATGAGAACCATTATTGCCTTAGTAGCTGCTAAACAGTGGGTCATCTATCATATGGATGTGCATAATGCCTTCCTCAATGGTTATTTATTGGAAGAAGTGTACATGCAGATTCCTGATGGGTTTGCTAGATAGGGGGAGTCTCACAAGGTCTGCAAACTACATAAGGCTCTTTATGGGCTCAAACATGCCCCAAGGCAATGGAATAAGAAGTTAACAGAGGCATTATTTCACATGGGATTTCAACAAAGCCATTTTGACTATTCTATATTTACCAAACGCAAGGGCACTGATTTAGTTGTGGTGCTGGTGTATGTGGATGATCTACTGATCACAGGCAATAATGTAGTGCTATTAAACCAGACAAAAGTAGACTTGCAAAGAAACTTTAAGATGAAAGATCTAGGTGATCTGAAGTTCTTTCTGGGCATTGAAGTTGCTAGATCAAAAGAAGGTATAGTCATGTCTCAAAGGAAGTATTCCTTGGAACTCGTCTCTAAGTCAAGTCTAGGGGGAGCTAAACCAGCAGGCACACCCCTTGAGTTAAATCAGAAGCTAACATATGAGGAGTATGACAAGGTTGTAGCATGCTTAGAGAGCTCATAAGAAACAGATGCAACACTCAATGATCCAGGCATTTATCAAAAACTTGTAGGGCGGCTACTTTACTTGACTATGACTAGACCAAACATAGAATTTGTGGTCCAAGTCTTGAGTCAGTATATGCATAGTCCCAAGATGTCTCATTTGGAAGCAGCTTTGAGGGTTGTGAGGTACATAAAAGGAGCTCCTGGGATAGGACTCTTCATGCCAGCACAGAATGAAAATCAGTAACTGTGACTCTGACCGGGGCTCTTGCTTACAAACTAGGAGGTCAGTCACAGGTTATGTAGTCAAGATTGGTGATGCTTTGATCTCATAAAAATCAAAGAAACATGAGACTGTTTCCAAAAGTTCTGTCGAAGCTAAGTTCAGAAGTATGGCTTCATCTACTGCTGAGATAGTTTGGTTGACTGGGTTGTTTAAAGAACTTGGGATTCTGCTAAACTCACATGTGAAGCTTATGTGTGATAGCAAGCTGCAATTCAAATTGCAGCCAATCCCATATACCATGAAAGGACCAAACGCATTGATATAGATTGCCACTTTGTTCGAGAAAGAATAGTACAAGGGGTGATGAAAACTCAGCATGTATCCACGAAGGAAAAGTTAGCAGATTAACTCACAAAAGGCTAGGGAAAGGCTCAACATGATTATATACTGAACAAGCTTGGAGTGAAGAACATCTTCAAGCCTTCAGCTTGAGGGGGAGTGTTGAGATAAGTAGGATTACCAACCATAGTTATCTAAGGTGGTTAAGAGGAGTGTTAGCTAAGTTATTAGAGTGGTTAGTTAGAAAGTTAGTTAGAAGGTTAGTAACTAATTTCTTGTATAAATATTCTTAGCTTCTTGTTTGTATCGACATACTTCATTTTCCTTCTCTTCTTTAATGAAACAGTATTTTGTTTTCCTCTGAGTTCTTCGTCCATGTTCTTCTCCAAGTTAAGCTTTAGCTTAGAGCTTCCATAACCATGGAAGCTAATAGCAGCCCGGTGCACTAAGCTCCCACTATGCGCAAGGTCCGGGGAAGGGCCAGACCATAGGGGTCTATTGTACGCCCATTACCCTGCATTTTTGCAAGAAGTTGTTTCTACGGCTCGAACCCGTGACCTCCTGGTCACAGGCTCGAATGCGGGAATTTTTGCAAGCGGTGTCAAAATTTATAGAATTGAGATGGATATGTGGGTGTACCAGGCGAGATAGAATTAGGAATGAAGCTATCCGGGATAAAGTGGGAGTAGCCTCCGTGGAGGACAAGATGCGGGAGTCGTGGCTGAGATGGTTCGGACATGTTAGGAGAAGAAGCATTGATGCCCCTGTCAGGAGGTGTGAAAGGTTTTCCATGGAGATTTTGAGGAGGGGTCGAAGTAGGCCTAATAAGTACTGCGGAGAAGTGATTAGGCAGGACATGGCGTTGCTTCAGCTCACTAAGGACATGACACTTGATAGGAGGGTGTGGTCGAGGATTAAGGTAGAAGGTTAGTAGGTAGTTTATGGTGTTCACTGATAGGCTTAGTAGCATGCATTTCCATTAATATTCTTTGATTTTTATTACGGTATGTGGTTTTGTTCGCCTCAGGTATTGTATTCCGTGTTGCTATTATTGGATACTGTTTTTATTCCTTGCTTCCCTCTTCTTCTTCTTGCCCTTCCTGAGCCGTGGGTCTATTGGAAACAGCCTCTTTACCTGCATTAGGTAGGGGTAAGGTCTGCGTACAGACTACCCTCCCCAAACCCCACATGTTGGGATCAAACTGGGTTTGTTGTTGTTGTTGTACAGGAATATTCTTAGTCTATTAGTTTGTTGAGTTTCAAGTTAGAAAATTCATGGTACACCTTTTAGAGCAACATCAAGCACATAACTGATACACCAAGAGACAATTTATGAAGTGTTGTCTATTTTTTTTACTTATCTGTTTCCTAACAGTATTAATAAATATTATTTAGTAAAAGATTTCGACAAAGCGGTGTCGCATGACACTTCTTCACCAAGAGTGGATCCGCCCCTGCCTGGTCACGTGGCAACAATTTTACCAGTTACGCCAAGGCTCTCCTTCTCATAACCCAGGCACAACGATGTAATTATCCGGAGGGGGAGAGGCGCTCGATGCATTTCACCTTAGAACCCACGGTGTAAGACTTCTAAATTCATTCGTAGGCCTCATTTTACCTATTAGTCGTTAATAAATCAATAAGGATCTAGCTTATAAGAAAAAAGATTACATTATTTCTCGAAGATGAAGTAAAACAATTGCTTGTCAATGTTTGACAAAAAACTTTGCCGGGCCTGAAAATCTGAAATAAATTTGTTGGGCCTAGGGAACCTTAATTGCTGAAGCTGTAAATAATGTGTAGGGACCACTATGGGGAAGCTAATAAAATTAACAGAAATTTCAAGTCTTGTCAGTCTGAGTTCTGAGGTAGTGTAGCTAGCTGCAACATGCAGGAATAGAAGTAGTTAAATGCAAAGCAGTGATGCATAAATTTGGACAGTACTGTTCTGTTGATTGATCATTAAATAGTGCGCTAAAATAGGCCATGCAGTGCAATTTTCGTAAAAAATTGCATAGGCTAGCCACTTTTTGAACCGATGTGAAAACACCACTACAAAGATTTCGAACTTAAACAAGTGAAATGTCCAGGTCACTGTCCTGATTTTGAACTCTGTTATAGTGTCATGGATCTCAAACTTTAAAAAAAAAAAAAAAAGTAAAACTCCATGAGGTTGTTTTGGATCTCATCGAGGATACTGTCATGGAGTTTTACTTTTTTAATGTTCAGAATCCATAAAAATGTCCTGAATTCCAAATTTGGCTATTGTTTCAATAACTTTGAGTCTGTGGCAACAAGTCCGGAAAATGGCTATTTTTGAACTTTCAGTAATAACACTATGAAAAAATGACATTGTATAGTTGCTGTAAAATAATAGATTTATTATATATATATATATATATATATTGTATATTATACACAAACATTTAATAAATTTTATACATTTTATGGGTTACCGGATGTGCGCAGGCTAAAAGTGATAATACCCGATCACTGTGGTTGGGCGAACAAATCATTTTTGGGCCTTGCGCAGCTTGGGCTTTTAGGTCAAGCGGAATCCATCTGGAGATTTTGGAAAAAAGACATTTAAGCAAAAGTGTTTTTGGGGTATTTTATTATTATTTAATTAATAGTGTATCACAGATTTTGCTTTTATTTGAATTATTGGTTAATCTATAATCATTGATTACAAATTATATTATTTAAAATTTTATGGAATTGTTTTAATGGAAATTACAAATTAATGAAAATAAAAGGTGGAATTTGTTTAATGGAATTTAAAAAATAAAAATTGAAATGAAAGATAATAATATAATATAGAAGAGAAAGAAGAATACAAAAAAATATTTCTTTTTTGCGGGAAAATGGGGGAATGATTGGATTAAGTTGTCCCTAAAATGAGGAAATGGGGGTAAAGGTTGGAGATAGCCTCAGCGACGCTATTTAGAGATTAGCCAGTATTTATTTTGTCCCAAAATTTTACACTACAAATTCTAACTTTAAGATAATTAGGAAAAATCAAACTGAAAAATTAAGATTCAAGAGGCACTGGCTAATTCCTAAAGAGCAGCATTTTAAAGTGGCTATCTGGTGTCATTTTTTCCAAAGAAAATGTTTGAATGTTTTTCACATTTTATTTCAAAAGGTTTCTTCAAGGGGCTTAAATGTCAAATACATTTAAAAACTACCTGTGTTAGGATATTACTGTTTTTGCAGGAAATTTTTAAAAAAGATTTTATTAGACCGGATTTTTTAATTACAAAACCAGTGTTATAATTGGTACCCTTTACATTGCAAATTAAAACTAGTAGTCACAACTCCATATTATAAAATATCCATAGCTTAAGCGGATGGCGGAGTCACATGCACTCAAAGGTCGTCAATCGGCACCCTTTAGTCAGAAAATTACACCGTGTAGTAAGGTAATTCTTTTTAAAATATGTATATATATATTATGTATTGATACCCTTTGACGTCTTGATGAGTTTATTTCTGTATATTTTGACTCTCCTTAATGAAAATCCTGGCTCGACCGTTTTGCCTAAGTAGAAAAAAAGAAATTGATTTTACAGGTGATATTGGAACGGAGAAACGATTTTCACACACACAAAAAAGAGGTAATGTTACAATTATCAAAAATAATAAATAAAATATTCTTATTTCACAAAATAAAAGGTTAACGGACAGTTACTAACCATAGAAAATTTCTCTCCATTTTCGCAACAAAACCCTCAAAAAGAGACAGGTGGTTACCTATTTTGCTTCCACCTTCAAGTTTATGCAAGTACTAGCAATAACATAGGAAATAAAAACAAAAAAAAAATTAAGAATTACCAAATCAAGAAAAAAAAAATGGCTCATTTGAAAGTTTTATCCAATTGTATTTCTACTAGATTAATAATTGTGACTGGAAATGTATGGATTTATAGAGACTTTGTTAGTGCCACAAGACCTTCTGAAAAAGTGAGTTTTACAATATTTATTTCAGTTTTTAAGACTCTCATTTTTCTTCTTAAATATTGATCACATTTATGTATAAATATTTATGTGAACATTTTCTTGTTTCCTTTTAATGAAGATTGATAAAGAGACTTGCCAAAAGATAATAGAAGCAGCAGAGGCAGTGAAAGAAGGAGCTAAAGAAGTGAAGAGTGTGGGTGAATTTGTAAAAGAGACAGTTTCTTCTAGTGCTGGAAATGTAAGTCTTTTCAACTATTTAACTTACCTGTATCATCGGGTATTTATATCAAATCAATTGGTTTATGAGCATAGAGGCGGAGTAAGAATTTCGAACTTGAATTTTAAATTTATATCTACTCAATGAATTTCTCAAAAATATATGGTTTGAACTTCCGACAAAAATTACTAAATTAGATCGTACCTATAACACGTATTCTAGCTCCGCCCTTTGCATGACATGTGTTCATAAAGAAATTATGAAAAAAATTCAACATGTATGGAATTATCACCGGTGGAAGAAGGACCCAATAGAGGATAATTTTTTATTAGGAAATTATCAGTTATGTCAGCCTATAAGTAAGTTAGTACTAAAATTAGTCAACTCATAAAATATTACAAATATTAGCCAATTCGCTATTTGTAGCCAAAAAACTTCAAATTTTTACTTTTTTTAAGTGGGTGTTATTGGAATAGATTAGATACATCTTAATGATTTTAAATCTCAGTTTTTGGATGATATGGTAGAGTTTTGAGGTGGTTTGAATTGATAATTCAAAGTAGAAGATGAACGGGAAAAGATAATATGTGTATCACATATGTATCATATATATATATATATATATATATATATATATATATATATATATATATATATATATATATATATATTTGCGTGTTAGATAAATGTGTGATACATGATTAATTAGGTGATCTCAGAAATGGCAAAGAAGACACTAGAAAAGGCAACGGAACAAGAAAAGAAAGGTGCATGGGATAAAGTCAAGGACACTGCAAATGACATCAAGAAGAAAGTTGTTGGCAAATGACTTTACTAATTATCCTTAATTATATTGAGTTTTGAGTTTCATATAGTATCAATGTAAGAATGTTATACTAAGTTTAATTTAATTAATCATAGCAGATTATTACTTTATTTTTTCGAATTATCATATCAGGGTTGATATACTTAGCACGAATTTGCTATGGAACTGTAACATTAGGCTCAGGGCGTCTTGATACTGTAAAAAACTCAATTAGGCTTGGCTCAAACGTTGCTCAATAATGGAATGGACTCGATCAAACTCGGCTCGATTAGACTCAGTTCGGCTCGACCCTCAAGTCTATGAATGGGATTAAGAGGGTGCCCCGCCCTTAGCTTCGATTCTTGCTTAATCGGGCATTTTTTGTTTTTTCTTGGATTGGACTAAGCGGCAATCTTTACTGTGAAAGCAGACCTTGTCATTCTTCTCCTTCAATGTCAGTGGATAAGTATACTAGGACCGGAATGCTTTTTTTATCATGAATATGGATTACTTAGTCGATTACCTGATTGCACTAGTCTCATAGCCATCTCTTTAGCGTCCCGCATTCCTTCTTGGTAACATGAAACCCCAACTCATTCTAAGGTAGAGCTCTTAGAAAGTCCTATGACAAAGGACTCAATTAAATTATGTTGCCCTAAATATGATAGTGGAGAGTTATTAGCGAAAATATAGACAAAATAGAGGATCGTGATTGGACAAATCAGATTTTCGGAAGGGTAAAATACAAAATTGACCGATCAATCGAAGTTAATTATATTTGCTAGTCAAAAAAAAAAAAAAATATATATATATATATATATATATATATATATATATTTTATTGGCTATTATTTTTTGAAGTAGTTAAAAAACATATATATTTCATTTCAGAACTACCCAACTTAGTCCCATGGACTAGTTTTCCTTGTCCAAGCCCTAATGGGTGTTGAATGGGCCATGGTCTTAGCCTAATATTGTAGGAATTTTTAAGGGGAGAATGACACAGTTACCCATAAAAATAAAATTATTTACCCTTGTCTATCCATTTGTTTTCCTACTCATCAAATTAATTACATCTTTTACCCATAGTAGTTTTTGTGAGGAGATTTTTCTTTTTTCTCTAATTCTTTTTTATTTCTATGCTTCTTTTCTTTCTTTCTTTTTTCCTTTTTTTCTTTCTTTTCTCCTTTTCTTTTTTCTCATTTTCTTCTTATTGTTTTCCTTTTTTCCTTTTTTAATTTCATTTAACTTCTTTTTTTATATTTTTTTTCTCTTCATAATCCAATTTCATTTACTGTTTTCACTATTTTTTATTATTATTTTTTATACAATAAGAAAAAATAACTGATATAGCAAATAATTGTTCATCTTTTTTAAATATAACTAGTATAATATACCTTTTATTTTTTTTCTTTCTCATTTTCTTAAATTCAATTATTAAACTGAAATAATATCAGTTGTCACTGACTACTACTGAGCACCATAAATTACATAATCGGATTCTAAGAATCAACACTTGATTGCCATGCAAAATTTGATCTCTTTCCGTACAAATATCAGTACACACTCTACCATTAGCAGTAATACAACCAGTTATAGAGCAAGAAAATATAATCTACAGCAACTAAATCTCCATATATACTAGTTAGAATATAAATAATAACAAAATATTAAAAAATGCAATAAAAGTATAAGTAGCAAAAAAGACTTCTAGTACCATGTGATACCAATATGGTATATATGTATACCAACAGAGCATATAATTGCTCTAGAATAATGCTACAACTATCTGCGACTATACTACTGTACCAAAACATTAATGAACACAATAAAAGTATGAGAAAATTACATGCTCGTAGCGCAAGCTAAATATTCGCAAAATAACTTGCTCATTCCGTATACTAACAAGGGTATATAGTTGTA
>MDKH01206352.1:0-18036 GCA_005239495.1 Nicotiana undulata
AACTGGCCCTGACGACCCTGGTAACTACCCTGGTAACTCTGAAGCGGCTGTGCACTGATAGATGCTGGTGGTGCACTAACATAAGCTGGCGGTGCACGGGGAGATACCTGAAGTGATGACTGAAATGGTCGGGGTGGATGACCCCTGCTGAAAGAATCCCTGCCTCTAGATGAGGCTCCACTGAATCTACCAAAATGACGGGGCCTCTTGTCAGCCCCTTGACCACCTCCCTGTGACAAAATCATCTCAATCCTCCTGGCCACATCGGTCGTATCCTTGAATGAAATATCAGTACTCGACTCCCTGGCCATCTGGAGTCGTATAGGCTGGGCCAATCCCTCAATGAACCTCCGAACTCTCTCCCGATCAGTGGGGAGTATCATCAATGCGTACCTCGCTAGAGCGATGAACCTGGTCTCGTACTGAGTAACAGACATAGATCCTTGCTGGAGGCGCTCAAACTGCCTCCTAAGATCCTCTCGCTGAGTAATGGGAAGGAACTTCCCCAAAAATACCTCTGTGAACTGAGCCCAAGTCAAAGATGCAGACCCAACTGGTCTGGCTAAATAGTAGTCCCTCCACCAAGTCTTGGCTGCGCCAGATAATTGAAAAGTAGCGAAGTCAACTCCATTGGACTCTACTATACCCATGTTCCGAAGAACCTCATGACAGCTGTCCAAATAATCCTGTGGATCCTCTGACAGTGCACCAGTAAAAGTAGCAGTGAATAACTTGGTAAATCTGTCCAGTCTCCACAACGCATCTGCTGACATAGCTGCTCCCTCAGCTACAGGTGCCGCAATACCTGGTTGTGCTACTCCGGCTGGCTGAGGTGCCGGAGTCTGAAACTGAGTGGCAACCTGCTCTGGTGTATGAATAATAGGAGTCTGGGTCCCTCCCCCATCCTGAGATCCAGCTGGTGCTGTAGGAAGAAGGACGGCCTGAGCCACACTCTCCATAAGTCCCACCAAGCGGACTAGAGCGTCCTGAAGCACTGGGGTAGCTATGAACCCCTCTGGGACCTGCGCTGGTCCAACTGGGACTGCTGGAGCTGGGACCTCCTCGTCAGACTCGACCTGAGGGTCCTCCACCGGTGTCACTGCACTAGGCTGAGTCCGGCCCCGACCTGGGCCTCTAGCACGACCTCATCCTCGACCTCGAACCCTCGTAGGAGCTGTAGCAGGAGTGTCGGACTGCTGAGCGAAAACAAGGGAAGCATGCGTCCTTGCCATCTGCGAGAGAGTAGAATGGAAACTCAATCAGTATACAGAATATACTACGCACGACAGAGTATGAAGAGAAGAGGAGTATCCTAACTTAGCAGCCTCTAGGGGATAAATATAGACGTCTCCGTACCGATACCTCAGGCTCTACCAAGTTGTCCGTGAGTTGTGAGACCTAAGCAACCTAGAGCTCTGATACCAACTTGTCACGACCCGAAATCCCACCTTTCAGACCGTGACTGCGTCTAACGTTAAACCCGATAGACAAGCCAACGTATACTACACATTAACATCTTTCAAATCAATTCAACAGTAGTAAAATTGATACCCTTCAAATCTGAACTGAAATAACCAACATACTCCATAGCTTTAACAGCAGAAATGTAATAGTAATTCAAAATGCAAAGTGAAATAGTAAAATACATAACGTCGCACACCCAAAACCGGGGTGTCACAACCTCACCGACTATCTAAACTGAGTGCTAAATATAGAGTTTGAAAAGAAATATATAATTGTCTTGAAACTAGGAGAAAAAGTAAGACAATAAGAAATACAAATGCAGGAGAGACACCAAGGCCCACGAACGCCAGCGGTATACCTTGAAGCTCTGGGTGGACTGAAGGTGACTCCCTCAATGCGGTCCACTGGGTCCGGATGCGGGATCTGCACAACATTAAGAAGTGCAGTGTAGCATCAGTACAACTGACCCCATGTACTGAATAAGTGCCGAGCCTAACCTCGGCCGAAGTAGTGACGAGGCTAGACTTGACAATAACGATAACATGTCCTATTCTAAAGCAGGTAACAGGGATAATACAAGGCAAAAGATAAGCAGACAAGTAAGGGATACGGGAGCAGTAAGGGGAACAAGTGAATTGAAGTAGTCAAATTGACAGATAGAAGTAAGCAAGGGAGGCAATCTAACACAATAGCCAACGCAACAAGTATAAGTACCAGAAATGTAAACAAAGGCACGACATCACCCTTCGTGCTTTTACTCTCTTCCTCACAATGCAATGTAATCAAGTATCATGGAACGACATCACCCTTCGTGCTTTACACTCTTCCTCACTATGCAATGTAATCATGTATCATGGCACGACATCACCCTTCGTGCTTTTACTTTCTTGCTCACAATGCAAGGTACAATGTATCATGGCACGACATTAACATTCGTGCTTATAATCAATAAAATTCATGGCACGACATTAACCTTCGTGCTTATAATCAATATGAATCATGGCATGGCATCACCCTTCGTGCTTTACACTCTTCCTCACTATGCAATGTAATCAGATATCATTGCACAGCATCACCCTTCGTGCTTTACACTCTTCCTCACCAAACAATAACAGATATAATAACAAGGAGTACAACATAGTGGAAATAGATAGTTCAAAACACCCGGCAAGGGGAAAAACATCAATTAATAACTCAACAAATGCCCGACAAGGGTCTCAGCTATAACCAATCACCTCAATCGCATACTCTACACTTGGATTATCATTCGTATCAACACTTCTCAAGCTCAACAGCCAATATTTTCAATCAAGAGTAGATTACCAAGTAAAGACAATCTCATAATATGCTAGACATGAAAGAAATACTGCAATTTCTATCAAAATAGACTCACGGGCATGCTTGACACACATTACATAGGTACTCGTTACCTCACCTATAAAACGAACATGATAATCACTTAGCACATAGCAAATAATACCTATTCCCTCACCAAAGTTAGACAAGACACTTACCTCGGGTCCAAAATATAGCAATCAACCCTCTGACACCGCCTTTCCTTTTGAATTCAACTCTGGAACAACAATGTCTAGGCATAATTAACTTAAGTATATCAATAATAATTTAATAACACAATCCCATAGCCTAAATACACAATTCCTATCATTCTTCCAAAATTTCCAAAATTCGGCCCCGGGCCTGCTTGGTCTAAACACGAGGCTCGGACCAAAACCCGATCACCCATACCCCCACGAGTTAGAATGTATAATTTGTTTTGAAATTCGACCCCAAATTGGGGTTGAATTACCCAAAATTCCCAAAAACCTAACTCTACCCAAAACCCCTAATTTCTACCTTGATTTTAGGATTTTAGGCCTAGATTCTAGTGATTATGGAAGAAAAGTGGAAGAAATCGATGTTAGAAACACTTACCCAAGAAGCTATGGAGGAAGAATTGGCTTGGGGTCTTCAATGGAGGTTGGAGGAAGGAGAAGGTGATGAAAATATGAAAATCCCGTGTAGAGTATTCTGTTTTTGACCTTTTAATTAACTGGGCGACAATGCTCTCTGCGATCGCGGAAGAGGGGCTGCAATCGCAGAGAAGGACTTGGCTGACCCTACGCGATCGCAGGAGAGGTAATGCGATCGCAGAGCTGCGGAGTCTCACCCTATGCGATCGCGACCGCACTGACCAAACTACCCCCAGACCCCCGACCTACCTAGTACACTATGCAATCGCGGAGCTGGCATTGCGATCGCATAGAGCATCAGTGACCCCCTCCCAGCCCAGTACTATGAGATCGCAGCTATGCTTATGATATCGCATAGAGACACACACCAGACACCAGAAACCAATCCAAAATACCAGATTTTTGACTCATTTACACCCTGTTATCTACCCGAAACTCACCCGAGCCCTCGTGGCTCAAAATCAAAAACACACACGAATCCCAAAACATCCTACAGACTTATTCAAGCTTTTAAATCACCAAAATATCATCAAAACAAGGAATCAAACCTTAAAACTCATAGAATTTTCTTAAAACTTCATAAAGCTTAACTTATCCGATTTTAATCCGAATCACGTCATTTCAAGTCCGTTTTACACCAAATTTCACAAATAAGTCACATAACATATAATAAACCTATTCTGGGCTCCGAAACCATAATACGGGCCCGGTAACACGGTTTTCACATAATTATTCATTTTCAAAATCCTTTATTATTTCCAGAAAATAATTTTCTTTAAAAATTCATTTCTCGGGCTTGGGACCTCGGAATTCAATTCAGGGCATACGCCCAAGTCCCATATTTTCCTACGGACCCTCCGGGACCTTCAAATCACGGGTCCGAGTTCGTTTACCAAAAATATTGACCAAAGTCAATTTTATTCAATTATTCAATTCAAAAATTCCATTTTTATCAAATTTTCACATAGAAGCTTCCCGGCTACATGCCCAGGCTGCGCATGCATATCGAGGTGAGATTAATAGAGGCTTTTGGTGCCTCGGAACACAGATTTAGCTGGAGTTACTTAGGATGACCTTTTGGGTCATCACAATAAATACCACTTTTCCTTTCTTTACTTTCACGAAAAACGTCCAACCTACTTTCTTTATTTGTAAATTCTTCATCTTCGTAAATATGTCTTCTTCAAACCAGCAATCTGGAAAGGTCATCAATGTAGATGAATTGACTCCTTCTGCTCCAACACGGAGTAGGAGGGGCGGTAGGCTTAGGAGCTTAAGTTCTACTCATTCAAGGATTTCTTCTTCTTATTCTTCTCCCCCGCCATCTTCTAGGTCTAATATTCCTTCCTCTTCTTCGAGGGCTAGAGCTTCTAGATCTTCATCAAAAAGTAGAGAACATAATGAACCACTTCATGAGCCGAGAGTCGATGAGATTGTTCCTGCGAAGTTTTCTTTTGCCAAGGATAGTCAGGCTATGAGTGAGCAGCTTTTTTCACTGTCATCACATGACAGTGCTGACCTTTATCCTACCCAAATAACAGAGGACTTAGTGTCTCTTGTACGCACAGATTGTTATTGGAAGCCTGATTTTCCTGTTGTTGTTCCTAACGTTAACCAAAGGATAACCTTTTACAGGACTTGGTACTCTTATGTCTATACTTATCCCTTCACATTAGGATTCAAGCCTCCCATCGACCCTGTTATCATCGAGTTTTGTCTATTCTTCAAAATTTGTTTGGGACAAGTCGGTCCTCTTGTTTGGCGAGTAGTCGCATGCCTTAGGTATTTGGCCAATTAAGCTTTCGTACCCTTTACTTTTCATCATCTTATTCACCTCTATTCTCGGATGTTGTTCCGCCAAGGAGTGTTTACTCTCGCAGCTAGGAGTAAATGGGTGTTAGTTACTCAAGATGATGACAAAGATAGATGGTGGTATGTCTGGTATGTTGCTGTCCCTACTGCATGTTTAGTAGGTGAAGAAAATCTCCCCTTCTCTGAGAAGTGGAACCTTGCACGTTAGTACAGTTTTTCTTACTTTCCCTTTTTTTTCGATAAATTATCAATACCGTGACTGTTTCTTTTCATTTTACAGCAACTATGGGAACCTTCGAGAATGTCTTCGGTTTCCGTGATTGGGTAGAATTTTTTTTGTCAATCTCTCCTTTAGAAGAACGTTCGTGGAAGTACCTATCTTTGAGGTTTGGTTGGAAGGTTAAGACCCACGGTAAGTGAAGTTTTTTGTTTTTACTTCTTCCCTTTTTTAGGTTTATCTGACCTCTTTTATTTGGTAGGGTTTCTTGCTCGTGGAATTTCTGTTGCGGCTGTGTTCGCCTCAAAGCTGTCCCTGGCTAAGACTCAGGAGATCATCGTTGGATCCTCCTCATCGAAAAGGAAGACGAGTGGGTCTCGGACCTTAGAGGATTAAGAGGAAGAGGAGGGTTCACTAGTCCATAGGTCACGTAGGAGGAGGGTGGTCTCCGACAATGAGTACGCACCTGTTGTTGATCCTCCCATTCTTGAGTCAGAACTTTCCGCTCCCGAAGATGCAACTCCTTCTCCTGTTCGTGATTCCGTTGATCACCTGTTCCAACAAGGCTTTGGTACCGTCTCTAATGAATCCCCTCTTCCTGTTTTCTCTCCTCATGTTCCCATTGCTATTTCAGTTCCCATTGTTGTTTTTCCTCCCATGGTTGTTCCTGCTCCCCAGCCTACATCACCCGCAGCTCCTACACCCGCAGCTCCTACACCCGCCCCCACTTTCGTGCCTTATACTGTTGAAGTAGGGTCTTCCAGCAGGGGGGTGATGAAGCAAGTTACGATAGGGGTTCCTACGGCGGGCAACCTCTTGAAAAAGTCGGGCCAGGCGGATGTCCACGGCTAGGGGTGTGCATTCGATTTATCGATTCGATTTTGACCCTTATCGATAATTACTTATCGATTATCGATTTGTACATATGCTTATCGTTATCGTTTCAATAAGGTTTTGATTTTTTCGATTTCGATTTATCGATTTTTGGGGCTTATCGATTCGGTTATCGATTATACCAATAAGAAAATTTGCGGGATTCAACAAGTTGTTATATATGAACTACGAGCTCTTTAAAATTTCTTCCTATCCAAATGGTAAAGGGAAAATCATATCACCTGCAATATGATTTCTATTCCATTGCGTATCACAACCACTACAAGCACATGAAAAACTCATTCTACAATAGAACTTAAAAATCTATAACAATCAGGTAAATCACTAAGAAAATGGACTTGCTGTAAAATCCTTTAGTGACAGGCTATTTAAATAGAACCCATACCAAAACAAAAAATAGATAGTTGATTAACAGTGAAGTTATTGATTGATGTCTTTCAGAATTCTATCTAGATCATAATTGCATCCCTAGCTTGAATTAAGAGGAGATGAACTAATTACTCAGCCAAGTATTACTTCTTTCATTAAAAAAAGTATTACCTCTACTTTAATCAACCACTTTATCAATTTTATCATTTTCAGTCATGTGAAGTGATTGAAGAATGTAACTTACAGTCTTAAACGAGTTGAATGAAGAGCAAGACGAAGTCAGCACTCCTCGCTCCACTGTCTGCTCAGTAAAGAGAGAAAGTCACGGTGAGTGTGTCAGTGTGATCTGTGATGCAGAGTTAAAACCAGGGAAAAGAAAAAGACTTCTTTGAAAATATGAACATTCATACTCATTTCAATCAATTAACGCCACTAGAATTAGCATTTTCACATAAATTCTCTGCCAATTACCAAGTAAAATTAAGATTCTCTATAACAGAAAAAAAAATCCAAGAGTACATATCATATCAAGTTATTTATCCATATACACAATCTTAGTTTATGTGCTTATATAACATTACAAACCATGAAAAAAAAAATAGAAATACAGAAAATAGAGGATCAGAAAAATTAACTAAAAGAAATGGGAGAAAGGGAGATACCTACGTCTGTTTAACGTACGAAGAAGAGGAAGGAACGCGTTTGTTCCTAAACTGCAACAAAATTCTAAAAATTGAGAGAACCCATTTGGAGAAAGGGAATTACTTACCAGATCTGAGGGAGAAATGAGGAATTTTGACTTAAGATTGAAGAGAAACGTTGAGCTCTAAAGGGGCAGAACAGTTCTGAAAAATGGCGTCTACTCCAAGCTCAAAGAAAAATGGCGTCTACTCCAAGCGGCGCTGAACGTAGGGTAGAGGAAAAGCAGCGTTGAATTGAATGGCTGAAGAGGAAATAATAGGGACGAAAACTGGAAAAGCGACGTTGAATCTAAATAATAGGGTAGAGGAAATCAGTAAATAATAAGGGTAGAGGAAAATAGAAATAATAAGTTAGGGTAGTATGATACAATAAGGGTATAGTTGTCTTTTTAATATATCTTATCGGTTTATCGATAAACCGATAACCGAAGAGGACAAAATCGAAATCGAAATCGATAACTGGATAAGAAAATTTTCGAAATCGAAATCGATAAATCGATAAACTGATATGAATAAACCGATAACAAATAATCGATTCGATTTATCGATAAACCGATTCGAATGCACACCCCTATCCACAGCTCCTTGACTTGGATGAATGAGATTGTGCACTCGTCCTTAAAGGTAAAACTTGCTCTTCCTTCATATGTACTTGTAGACGTGTAATTTTTGACCCTCCCAGAGATTTTATACATTTTAGCGTTTAATATTTAGTTTAGGCCTAATATCGTCATTTTAGCTAGTTTTAACTCTTTTACTTTATTTTAAGTACAAAAATTAAAAAAATACAAAAAATGAGTTTATTTTAATATTTAATTAATTACGTTTTAACTAATATTTGTAGAATTATAAATTTTGTATCATTTTTAAAAGGGAGAGTGAGTTTTTGGGTTCTAAAGTCCATTTTTTGGTCTTTGGCCCAATTACAAAAGCCCATTCCCCTTAGCCATGTCACGACCTGAAATCTATTAAGGTCGTGATGGCGCCGAACACCACTGTCAGGCAAGCCCATCATCTAACAGTTGAGTTAAATTCCTGTTTTAACAAATTTTGAAATCATTGCCTTTCACTTTAACACGTAATAATTAAATAAAATCTATAAGGTAAAAAAAAGAATAATAGTCTAATATTCCATTTTAATAAGATACATCCCAGAACCCGGTGAACACAAGTACATGAGCGAACTTCTAAGAATTTGTACAAATGCTGCCAAGCTTGTCCGAAATACAAGTTGGACAAGGACTTTAAAAAAAAAAAATACAATACATAGAGGAAGACTCTGCCGGCTGCGGATCGCCTCCGGATGATGCAGCTCACCTAAGTCTCCAAACCAGCCTCGTCGCTAAGAAAGTACCTGTGAAATAAGAATGCACATCAAGTGTAGCATGAGTACGAAAACAAAGTGTACTCAGTAAGTATCCCGCCTAACTTCAGATAGGTAGTGACGAGAGGTCGAATTAGACACTTGCTATAAGTCGGTTAAATATAATCAAGTGAGGTACTAAGCATGAGTATCATAAACAATTAAATAATAATCAGGGATAAGAAATATCAACTTATTTCACATTTTACACATCAATTCTTCTTCATTTTTTAACTGGCAATTCAAAACACCTTAGGCCAATAAACATGTATAAATCATAGGAAATACGCAGCATTTATCATGCGCAAGAATATGCCGAGGGTCGAACGACGCAGACCATTAATAATAAATTGTGCACTGCCGAGGGTCGAACGACACAAACCATAGATGCATCTATTTTCCCCGCTCGCGAATTGATCATGCGACGCGGTCAACATAATAATAATAAGGCAAACCTGCTCACGAATCATACCTGTGACTCAGGTACTCATAGGTACACGTATTCACATAATAAATCCGCATTTTTATCAAGAAAATAGCTTCTCAAGAAAATAATAAAATTCTCTGTAGGTGAACATGAAGGTAGTATTTAAATCTTTTCTGGAAAAATTCATTTGCCACGTTTGACGAGGTTTTCAAATATTACAATCTGCCCCGAACAAAATTGCGCAAGGAAGAATAAATTCTCTTTCTAAATGATTAAGAAAATGGACTCTAATCTTCTTAGGTATTTAATTACTATTTCAATCACATTAGCGGTCTAATATTACTGGCAAGTACAACAAGTAAGGCATGCTAGTGGGTCCTAGACTACCCGGACATAAGCATATTAGTAGCTACGCACGGACTCCCGTCACCTCGTGCGCATGTAGCCCCCGCAATTAATAGAATGTATTCATTTAGTTCACCTATGGGGACAATTCCCCCTCACAAAGTTAGTAAGGAGACTTACCTCGCTCCGAAATTCCATAACCGGCTTCCAAGCCCTTCAGACGACTCCAATTGATGCACAATGCTCCAAAAGTAGCCAAATAACGGGCAAACCAATGAAAATATACTCTAATACTGGTAAAAATTCAGATTATATAAATTCTCAACTTCGCCCAAGGAATCGACCAAAATGCACTCAGGCGTACGTGCCCGGAATCCGAAATTTCTCGAAGATAACCTCTACTCATAGTCTTACTAGCTCAAATATACAATTTACTCCAATATTTATGCTCAATTCGTGGTAAAAATCCAAATTACCAAATTTCTAGGTTTTCTTCAAATTTCCAAACTTTTCAAAAATTCCCATACTCAAATCCGTACCTAGACCATGCATTTAACTTAAATTGAGTTGGAAATTATTCACCTTGTGATCCTTGATGAAAATCCCTCCTTGAAGCTCTCCACAATCTCCCATATCAAATGAAAATAGGAGGAGAATTGGTTAAAATCCCGTTTTAAAAGATTCTGCCCATGCCTCATTTCCGCACTTGCGGTCCAACCTTCGCACCTGCGCTCCCACAGGTGCTCCCTAACTCCCGCACCTGCGGCCTCCTCAGCTACAACCCAAAACGCGCACCTGCGGCGCCCAAAGACGCACCTGCGGCCA
Organism: Nicotiana undulata; assembly: GCA_005239495.1. Lineage (NCBI taxonomy): Eukaryota > Viridiplantae > Streptophyta > Magnoliopsida > Solanales > Solanaceae > Nicotiana > Nicotiana undulata. Next base: position 10,388 of record MDKH01206352.1, read on the forward strand.
AAGCCTCGCAGGTGCGGTCAAACCAGATGACAACAACTTCAGCTTTCTTCAACTACAAATATTGATCCGTTAACCACCCGGAATCCACTCGAGGCCCCTGGGACCCCGTCCAATTACACCAACCTATTCCTAAACATAATGCAGACTTGCTCGAGGCATCAAACCACATCAAACAACGCCGAAATCACGAATTGCACTAAAATTCAAACTTTATGAACTTGAAATTTCCAACTTCTACATCCGATGCCGAAACCTATCAAATCACAACCGATTGACCCCAAATTTTGCACACAAGTCATATTTGGCATGTCACGACCCAGAATCTTAATACGGGTAGTGATGGCGCCCAACGACGGGGTTAGGCGAGCCAACACAAATTACACTAAGTGTTACTCTTCCCATCTAATTAAACAAGTCAACATTTACAAATTTTAAACCGTTAAACATGATGATAGCTTGACATGGAAATAAAGCATATGCATGCCTGTACAATCCAAACCCAAAATATACATACACTACGCGTGTGTGCCAAGAACTAGTGCCACGAGTGTCATGGGCAACTACTGAATATACAATGACCACAATATATACAGAGTCTCAGTCTGAATGAAATGGACAGAGAATATAACAAAAGAACTCCAAGGTGCTGCTAGGAAGTCGCCGGGAAAGCAACTCACCATGAAGTATGACCACGCTATCAATATCTAGCACCGACCTGATAATCAGACGTACCAGCCTCCGGATCTGTACAGTCAAATACAAAAAAGAAAATAAAGTGCAGCATGAGTACATATTAAATAAATATGTACCCAGTGAGTATCCCGCCTAAACTCGAAGAAGTAGTGACGAGAGGTCGACTCGATACTCACTATGGTCCAGCAGTAATAACATATGATAGAATATAATGAAATACAGTAGGCATGTCAGGGAAATAAGCAACAAGTATATATATAAAAAGCAGAAATCCAAACAATTGCTGAACTAAACAATAAAGCACTTTCAAGGGTAAGATCACCGAACGAAACAATAATCACAAATTCTTAGATCCGCCGTTGCGTACGGCCCGCTCCCATAAGGTACCTACCAAACTCGCCGTGGCGTACGACCCGATCCCATATATTTATCACAATTACTTTTCAACACTACCGTGGTTTATGGCCCGATCCCATATATATTCAATTACTTTCAACTCTGCCGTGGCGTACGACCCGATCCCATATATTTCACAATTTCTTTTCAACTCTGCCGTGGCGTACGACCCGATCCCATATATTTCACAATTTCTTTTCAACTCTGCCGTGGCGTACGACCCGATCCCAATATCTTACAATACTTTCCATAACAAATTCCTTGCCATTCAACACTTTTTCCATAAAGCCTCAGAGGAATAACACTATGCAAAACATAATTTCATAGTACATATGGCGTCACAATGAATCATATAAAGCATTACAAGGAAAACATATCAGGCATTACGAGAAAAGCATATAAGGCAATACGAGAAAGCATACAAGGCATGATGTGGCCTAACTACCCGGACATAACAATAATAGCCGCTACGTACGGACTTTCGTCACTTGGCGTGTACGTAGCCCCCAAACAGTTCACAGATAGCATATACATCACCTATGGGGACAATTCCCTCTTACAAAGTTAGAAAGGAGACTCACCTCGTGTCGAATCTACCCCTCGGACCACAATTGCGCCCGAAACTCCAAACTCTACACCCGAGGACTCGCAACTAGCCAAAAGGTATACAATAACATCAATGCATGCAAAATGCGGAAAATTACCCTAGTTATTTACTAAAATCGCCATTCTTGAAGAATTTCCAAATTCCAACCCCGGTCTCGCATGATCAAATTCCGAAAATTCTCGAAGGGATCACTCACCCATAGCCTAAGGATCATTAATGTGTGGTTTCTACTTGAATTCATGGCCTTAAATGGAAAATTACATATTCCTCAAGAATCCTAAAATTACTACCTAATTCCATGATTTTTGATAATTTAGTAGGGAATTTAACTAGGAATAAATGTTTGAAACTAGTGTTAAATAGGGAATTTACTTACCTCAAGTACTAGGTTGAAGGCCCTCTTGGAAGCTATCAAATAACACAAGGAAGAAAATGGAAATGAAAAGAATAACTTAAATCCCATATATAAACTACCCTGCCCAGATGTCCCTTCATCGCGAACGCGACAGGGGCATCGCGTCCGCGAAGGCTAATGGCCCAGGCCTCAGGAGGCCCTTCTATGCGAACCCGAGAGAGAGCCCCCGAACGCGGAGGCTAGCTGGTCTAGACCTTCGCGAAAGCGGTTGGACAGGTGCGAACGCGAAGACAAATGGTAGCTGGGCCGGCCCAATTGGCTGGACCCTATGCGAACGTGACGGAGGACCCACGAACGCGGAGGCTAGCTGGGCTAGACCTTCGTGAACGTGGCTGGAGGGGAGCGAACGCGAAGGCCAGGGGGCCTAACTCATCGCGAACGCGGTCTGGGGAACGCGAATGCGTAGATCATCCGTAGCCCCAGCCCAATTCCTTCTTCGCGAACGAGGCCACCCTCCTGCAAACAGGAAGAAGGAAACCAGATACAGAAAATTTTGGTTTTTCCAACTTACCTCCCGGGGGTCCAATACTCACCCGAGCCCCTCGGGACCCCGCCCAAAAGCCCCGGCAAGTCTGTATTAATGATACGGACTTGCTCGACTTCCGAAACGAGAAAAACAACAACGAAACTCATAATTTGACCCCAAAACCAAATTGAATCAACACTTTCTGCCTAGGCCTCATTTCCGCACCTGCGGTCCAACCTTCGCACATGCGCTCCTGCAGGTGCGCCCAAAATCCTGCACCTGCGGCCTCCTCAGCTCCAGCCCAAAACTCGCGCCTGCAGCGCCCAAAGCCGCACCTGCGGCTCCGCACCTCCAGCCAAAGCCTCGCAGGTGCGGTCACACCAAATGACAGCAACTTCAGCTTTCTTCAACTTCATATATTGATCCGTTAACCACCCGGAATCCACCTGAGGCCCCCGGGACCCCGTCCAATTACACCAACCTATTCCAAAACATAATGCGGACTTGCTCGAGGCCTCAAACAACATCAAACAACACCGAAATCACGAATCGCACTAAAATTCAAACTTTATGAACTTGAAATTTGCAACTTCTACATCTGATGCCGAAACCTATCAAATCACATCCGATTGACCCCAAATTTTGCACACAACTAATATTCGACATTACGGACCCGTTCTAACTTACGGAATCGCATTCCGACCCTGATATCAAAATTTCCACTTCCGGTCGGTTTTCTCAAAAACCTTTAAATTTCTATCTTTAGCCAAATGACTTCAAAATCACCCACGGACGTCTGAATTCACTTTCAATCGCGCTCCCAACTCCAGAATCATCATACAAAGCTATTACCATACTCGGAATCCCAAATGGGCATCAATAACTCTGGAATGCTCTCCAACCCAAATTTATGAAATCCTTCTAAAATACTAACTTCCACAATATACGCCGAAACGCTCCCGGGTTATCCTAAACCTAATCTGAACATAAGGCCAATTTCGAAATCATCATACGAACCGGCTGGAACCTTCAGATCTTGATTCCGTGGTCGTTTACTCTGAATTCCAATCTTAGTCATTTTCTCCAACTTAAGGCTTCCGAAATGAGAATTTATTTTCCAAATTAACTCTAAACTTCCTGAAATTCAATTCCGACCACACCTACAAGTCATAATACCTGAAATGAAGCTGCTCAGGGTTTCAAACCGGTGAACGACGCGCTAGAGCTCAAAATGACCGGTCGGGTCGTTACAAGCCCAATACCCACTAACCTAACCCTAAAACCTATACTCATTCTTCAATAGCACACACTTGACACCCTTAGAGAGGACACACGAAAAAAAAAAGAGTCGTCGGGCCTCCAGCTCCCTTCCGCCCGAATCCCCTTGCCGACCAGTAATCCTCCCAACACCACCAGCCACCGCCTGAGCACCCCTCCAGTCGTCTCCCTTACAAACACAAAAAAAAAAAAAAAAAAAAAAAAAAAACCAAAAAAAGACCTCTCCCGCGACCTCACCATTCTCTCAAAGAATCTGCCGCTGTCACCCCTAAAGAACACCACCAAGCTGCCGCCAGCCGTCCTACCTTCTCTAACCACATAGCCGAACTCCTTTCTCTCCAAAAACAAATCATCCACCGGGCCTCCTCATCTTCAAGTAGGAGCCGCTGCCTCCAGCGAGGCGCCCCATCCCTGTTGGCTAACCGCAGACCCCCATCTCCAGCCACAGTTCGCCAGAGAAGACACAGATGGAGAAAAATTAGGTTGAGGTTCATGTTCGTGGTTCCTGTTGCAATCCTCTGTTCGAATTTGTTCTCTGTGGATAATTGTAGCTGTTCAATTAGTATTAATCAAGAAGTTCCAATTTCAGGTTCATTTTCCGATTCCTTCTCTTATTTTATTTTTGGTGTTATTAAAATATGAGTTAAAGTAGTTTAACTAATTTAAGTTATTTGTGTATTTCTCTTAATTTTCATGCCTACTCGAGTACTGTTCGAGCTAGGTCTAAAATGATGTATGAAGTTTTGTTGACCTTTTCTTGGTTCGTCTTACATTTTTGTGTTTGATTGTTGATTGAGATTTTTCTGTCTATTATAATATGAGATTTATATGCTACTGTTTCCCTTAAAGCATTCTTATTAAAATGTTGATTGATTTGCCAGCTTTGAATTCATGGGCATGGATGTTTTTTTGTTTTTGTTTCAATGCAAGATACCTGGAAGCAAGGAGGTTGCTAGGAGTAAGGATTAGGACTTATGTTGGTTACGGGCTTAATCTAGAAAGGAGAGAAATGTTGGGGTCTATACACTAAAATTATGCCTGGCCCGTTTCCATAATGGCATACTTTAGTCATTTCCATGTCAATCTATAAGCCAACTTACATTTTTTTCTCCTTTCCATAATTGATCCATTCCATGATTTTCCACAACTATTTTATAATTCTATAAGCCTAGTAATTTGCTTCAGGCCCGCTTAAATAAATCATTGGCCATGGGTACGGTTCTCGTGGAATGGTCATGATGCGTAAATCCCATTCGGGTGTGCATCTCATGTAACCCGACCATAACTTCAAACAACAATAAAAATAAACACGTTGTGGATTGTGGGTACGCTTCCCATGACATAATTCGCAGTGTGTAACCAAATAATCATTTGGTTAACAATTGGATTATTAAAAGTGGTTTAAAAAGAACAAAAATGCATGTAGGTTTCAAATAATATTTTAAAATAAGATAAATAGGCCAATAATAATAGTTGAGCGACCGTGCTAAAACCACGAAACCCCGAAATGCCTAACACCTTCTCTCGAGTTAACAGAATTCCTTACCCAGATTTCTGTGTTCGCGGAGTGTAGAACAGAGTCAAACTTCCTCGATTCGGGATTTTAAACCGGTGACTTGGGATACCATAAATTATTCCAAGTGGCGACTCTGAATTTTAAATAAAAAATAATCCCGCTTCGATTGTCACTTAAATTGGAAAAAACTCCCTTATACCCTTCCCGGGGTAGTAAAAAGGAGCTGTGACAGCTCTGGCGACTCTGCTGGGGAACGAACCCAGAATCTCTAGTTCACGGTTCAGAATTCGAGCTTAGAATAGCTGTTATGATTGGCTTTCATGATTGTCTGATTCTATGTTACGTGTTTGAGTCTAGTGTGCTAAATGTTGTTTTTTACTGCTTTGATATTATCTGAATTGTATATAAACTGATACGAAATCCCTCTCTTCTATTTTATGAGGAGTGCACGATGGCGTGACTTCTTTCTGTTAGTGTCATATTCAAATTTAGAACGAGGTTCGGACAAGTTGCAAAGCCGGATGATCTTTTGGTTACCGGTATACTGCCACCCCCCCTCCCCCCCGGGCTCGAGTTGTTCGCTCGGGTAAGCCAGGTCTAGAACAATACACCCAAGATTTTTACCTAGAATAACATAACCTAATACCAAATCCATAGTAGGTGCGTTTGTTTGCATCACGTGCTTTTGACTTAGGGGACTCAACACAGGGGTTGGGTCCGTCTAGGACAGGTGTACCCAAAAATAAAAGACCATCTTGATGCATTTTATGTGCTACATGTTGCATTCTTCAAGGGTAAAAGGGGTCTTTTGGCGGACCAATTATGGTTGAGGGTAAATGAGAAAGAAAAGAGGGTTAAGTGTGAAAATTAATCAAGTAGGGACCAATTATATTTTTCTTTCACAAATTTATTTATTTATCTTTTTCAAGAAAAAGACCCAAAACAAAATGAAAATGAAAAATCAAAAAATTTGCACGGACCCATCATTTTAAAAAATGTATATATGTTTATGTATATATATAAGAAACCAAATTAATACATACTATCTAGGGTAAATTCTCTCTGCCTTCTCTCTAGACTTTTAGAGAGAGAAAGAACTGTTTTATTGATTTTCGGCTACTTATGGCCACAACTTCCGGCGGCCAGCCACCACCAGTGGCAGGGCTGACCGTTGCGACCCCGCCCATCACAACCCAGGCCCCAGCGAACCCAAATATCCCACCCCAGGCCATGGATTATGCCAAGGCTGTCAAGCCAACATCAAATATGAATGCTATGCAAGATAGAATTACAATTGTTGCTCCAATTCCATTCAGGCGACCAACATATTTACAAGGGCAGCCATTAATTGAATTTACAGACGTTGAAATAGATCGAATGAACGTTATAGAAGGCCTTCAGTTCGCTGTGGTGTGTAAGTTTTCATATGGCTGGCCAGAACTTAATGAATTACGTAGAGTAATCCCAATTCAATGTGGGATTAAGGGTGAATGCAATATCGGATACCTACGTGAACGACACCTACTGGTAAGGCTATCACTATGGCAAGATTTCATAGAGTTTACATCTAAAATAGTTTATTACATCAAGGATAAATCTGGTAAAGATTACCAGATGAGGAAAATGATATATGATGCTAATTTTAAGGCTGGGGAAGAGACATCAAGAGTTATGGCTTGGATATCTTTCCCCAACCTGCTACCAACTTTCTTTGTGAAAGAGGCTCTTTTCTCTTTAGCTTCAGCAGTTGGTAAGCCGCTGCATCTGGATATGGCCACGATCAATAAAACGAGGCCCAACTGTGCTCGTGTGAAAGTCCTGGTAGACTTGTTAGCAGACCTGCCAAAGAAGATAAGAATGGACATTAGGAATGAGGCTACAGGCAAGGTGAAAACTGAGTGGATCACAATAAAATATGACTACTTGCCTAAATACTGTCGAGAATGCAAGCTACAAAGTCATGATATGCTTGAATGTAGGAGATTACACCCAGAATTAATGCAGAGTTATAATGAAGAGCAACAACCCCAAAATAATACAAGAGTCCAGCCATCAGGAGTCACTAAACAACCAGCCCTTATTAGGATCATATATAGTTTGAGAGTAGTAGGGAATGTAGGACTACATTAGCAAGAAGTAAGGGATAATAAGGGAAAGGGAAAGCAGGTAGATGGAGGAAACAAAACAGGGAAAGAGATGGTACCAGTTGGCAAGAAGAATACAACAATACACAAGCAGCTTCAAAACACAAATCAATTTGCACTACTTGAGGATACAC
>ML295400.1:0-15356 GCA_005239495.1 Nicotiana undulata
CCTGTTGGTTCATTTGAGATATTATTTATGAAGTTTGTGAGAACTACCGTTTATTGTTTATGATTGTTGAGACAAAAGTATTGTGAAAGGCTTGGATCAGAGTTGTAGTGAAGAGTTTGGGAAATCCAACTGGGAAGTAGGTCATGGTTTTTTCACCTTTTGAGCCAGGTATTTTCCACGTAAAATTGTTGTGTTCTTTAATTTTTGCAATTACTTTTTCGCAAACAGTAGAAGTTGGAACACCAAGAAGAACCAGGTTCTTCTATAGAGACTGCACTCGAAAATTGGACACCACACAAATCACCCNTCACTCTTTAATGACCAGTATTACTCTTGGTGGAAGAACAGGATGAAGGACCACTTGATTGGAGAAGACTATGAGCTTTGGGACATAGTCATTGATGGTCCTCTAGCCACCATGAAGAAGACTTTTGAAGGAGTAGATGTACCAAAAACTAGAGTTGACTGCACTGCTGAGGATCTGAAGAAATGGGAGAAGAATGCTAAGGCCAAAAAGTGGCTAGTGTGTGGACTAGGTCTAGACGAGTATAGCAGAGTCCAAAGCTGCACCACTGCCAAAGAAATCTGGGATACCTTGCAAGTAGCCCATGAAGGAACACCTCAAGTGAAAAGATCAAGAGGTACTCTACTATACTCTCAGTATGAAAACTTTACTATGAAAGAAGGAGAGACAATCCAAGAGATGTACACGAGGTTCACAACTCTGACAAATGAACTCAAGTCTCTTGGTAGAGTCATTCTTGAAGAGGACAGGGTGGAGAAGATCCTGACAAGGGTCTTGCCAATTTCCTGGGAAAGCAAAATCACTGCTATCCAGGAATCCAAAAATATGGCAACCCTCAGATTGGACGAGCTTATTGGAAACCTTACTGCCTATGAACTCAGAAGACAGACATTGAAAATGGATTCTCCAAAGAAGGAAAGGAGTCTAGCATTGAGAATCGCTGAGGGAGCAGATCTGGAGGAAGATGAGATGGACATGATCACTAAGGAATTCAGAAACTTTCTCATAAGGAAAAAGGGCATCTAAAGAGGTGGAAACTACAACAAAGCTAAAGCTCCAGAAAGGCTAGTCAACGAGTGATGCTACAAGTGTGGAAAGACTGACCACCATATCAAGAACTGTCCTCAGTGGGAATTGGAATGGAAAAAGGATAGATTTGAAAGAAGGAACATGAATAAGGAAGAAGATGGTGAGAATGAAGAACAGACGCTCATGGCAATTGGAGAATCCGATGAGGAATCATATGAAGAACTAGAGGTAAGTATCTCCCATCTCAAAAACAAAATAAAGTTCCTATCTAAAAAGAAACTCTCTGAGTTGCTACTGGATTTCATGGATGATTCTGAAGAAACAACCAAAGAGAAAGAACAACTCTCTAAAGAATGTGCAATGCTAAAAGCAAAATGCATGAACCTGGAAATCAGAGTAAGTGAATCTGAAAAGAAAAACACTGTCCTGATGAACCAGGTTCATCCACTTGAAACTGAGATTCTAGAGCTAAAATCTGAAAATTTAAAGTTAAAGCTAGGATCCAGTAAAAAGATTGTTGATCATTCTCATACCATGTTAGAAGAAAATATGGGAAAACTAAAAGATAAGATGTATACCAAGGATGAACAAATAAGGACTCTTAAAGAAGAACTTGGTAAAGTCAAACATGAGTTAGATCGAACTTGTAAATGGAATAAATCCTCTGATGCCTTAACATGGCTTCAAGAAAACCATAGTAGCAACCGGAGAGGACTTGGCTTTGGGAGTCAACTGCCCAAGTGGGATCCCAAAAGCAAGTATCTCACTTTCCCTGAGAATAAAATCTGCACTCATTGTGGTAAGACTGGTCATTAAAAAATTGAATGTGCTGCAAAAGAGCAGGCCAGTCAAAGAAATTAGAGTTTTGTTAAAAAGAAAAACTGGTTACCAAATTGGGCCAGAAAAAGCTTAATTCATCCTTTTTTTCATAGAAAAGGACCCAAACTAGTTTGGGTTCTTAAAACTAACCCCTGATTTCTTTTTGTAGGTTCAAGTGAGAGGAAGCAGCCAAATTTGGTACTTGGATAGTGGCTGCTCAAAACATATGACAGGGAACAAGGAACAGTTCCTTTCACTTGAAAACCTCAAAGGAGGAAATGTCTCCTTTGGAAATGGAAAGAAAGGTGAAATTATAGGGGTTTGTAAGGTAGGTAAGGATGACACACGTTCCATTGAGCATGTGTACTTGATAGATGGCTTGAAATATAGCCTGATCAGTGTGTCACAATTGTGTGACAGAGGTAACCTGGTTGCTTTCACTTCCACAAAATGTTTTGTGACTAACCTGCTTACTGACAAGATTGGTTTGTAGGGAAAAAGAATGAATAACATCTATGTCATAGACTTGTCAACACTGTCTGAAAATGAACTCACTTGCTTAAGTGTGTTGGACAGTGATCCCCTCCTTTGGCACAAAAGACTTGGTCACGCGAGTCTGAATCAGCTTAACAAATTAGTCTCTAAGGACTTAGTGGTAGGGCTTCCTAACATTAAGTTCAAGGAAGACAAAGTTTGTGAGGCATGTGCAAGGGGGAAGCAGGTAAGATCCTCATTCAAAAGCAATAAAATGGTCAGTACCACCAGGACGTTGGAACTGGTTCATATGGACTTATGTGGTCCTATGAGAACTCTGAGCAGAGGTGGTAAAAAATATGTAATGGTTCTAGTTGATGATTACTCTAGGTTCACTTGGACTTTATTTCTGACATCTAAAGATGAAGCATTTGATATGTTCACTTCATTTGTTAGAAAAACTCAAAAACAGTTGGGAAATCAACTAGCATCAATAAGATCTGATCATGGTACTGAATTTGAGAATGCAAAGTTTGCTGAGTTCTGTGATGAACATGGTATCAATCACAACTTTTCTGCCCCTAGAACCCCATAGCAAAATGGGGTTTTTGAAAGAAAAAACAGAACTCTTGAAGGCATGGCCAGCACCATGCTTCTTTCTAGCAAACTACCTCACAGCTTATGGGCAGAAGCAATAAACACTTCATGCTACATAATAAATAGATGCATGACCAGGCCACTGGTAGAGAAAACTCCTTATGAATTACTTAAAGGGAGAAAGCCCAACATATCCCACCTTAGGGCTTTCGGATGCAAGTGCTTTTTGAACAACAATGGCAAAGATTCCCTAGGTAAATTTGATCTCAGAAGTGATGAGGGAGTATTATTGGGATATTCATCACATAGCAAAGCTTATAAAGTTTATAATAAAAGAACTATGTGTGTAGAGGAGAGTGTGCATGTTGTTTTTGATGAAACTAACACTCTTTCTTAGAGATAGGAACCAGAAGATGAGGAGCTTGGACTAGTCAGAAGCACTGAACAAATTGAAGAAATTATGGAAGATGGAGCATGTGATGGACCAGGTCCAACTACCCCGAGCAACATGACAGGGGGAACTCAACAGCAAAGTACTCTAGACCTTGGCCCTGATCCTGTTCCACAACAACAAGACATCATGGGATCATATAGAAGTGAACAATTGGTGCTCAAACCACACAGATATCAGAGTTCTCACCCTCTTGAGAACATCATAACAGATTTGACATCCGGAATCAAAACAAGATCCTCCTTAAACAATCTGTGTGACTTTGATGCCTTTCTATCCTTGATTGAACCAAAGAACATTGGTGAAGCCTTACAGGATGCTGAGTGGGTAAATTCCATGCAAGAAGAGCTGAATCAATTTGAAAGAAGTCAAGTATGGCACTTGGTACCCAGACCACTAGACATATCAGTAATTGGCACCAAGTGGGTCTTCAGGAACAAACTCGATGAGGATGGAACTGTTACAAGAAACAAGGCCAGACTGGTTGTCCAAGGATATAGTCAAGAAGAGGGAATTGACTATGATGAGACCTTTGCTCCTGTGGCAAGATTGGAGGCAATCAGACTTCTTATAGCATTTGATGCACACATGGAATTCACTCTCCATCAGATGGATGTAAAGAGTGCTTTCCTCAATGGTTATCTAAAAGGAAGAAATATTTGTAAAACAGCCTCCAGGTTTTGAAAGCAGGGAGACACATGACCATGTATACAAACTTGACAAGGCTTTGTATGGACTCAAAGAAGCACCAAGAGCATGGTATGAGCGACTATCAAAATTCCTGCTAGAACATAGATACAAACGAGGTAAAATTGACAGTACCTTGTTCTTAAAGGAAAAAGGTAAGGATCTCCTGGTTGTGCAAATATATGTGGATNNGGTTCATCCGTTGATCAGAAGCTATACAGAGGGATGATTGGGTCTTTATTATATCTCACTGCCAGCAGACCTGATATCGTGTTCAGTGTAGGACTGTGTGCTAGGGTTCAGACAAATCCAAAGGAGTCCCATCTAACTGCAGTGAAGAGAATTCTGAGATATCTGAAAGGCACTACTGATTTGTGCCTTTGGTATCCTAAAGGTAGTCATTTTGACCTTGTAGGATATGCTGATGCAGATTATGCATGTTTCCTAGTTGACAGGAAAAGTACTTCAGGCATGGCTCACTTTTTGGGCTCTTGCCTTGTGTCTTGGGCCACCAAGAAACAAAATTCAGTAGCCTTGTTTACTGCCGAGGATGAATATGTGGTTGCAGCCTCATGTTGTGCTCAGTTGCTATGGATCAAGCAATAACTTATGGATTTTGGTATAGAGGTTAGATGCATTCCTATATTCTGTGACAATAATTAGTATGACGAAGAACCCGGTTCATCATAAAAGAACTAAACACATAGATGTTAGACACCATTTCCTAAGGGATAACTATGAAAAATGAATGATCTCAATCGAATTTTGTGTTACTGACAAACAAATTGCAGATATATTTACTAAAGAACTGAGTAGGGAGCATTTTGAGAGAAACCGGCTTGAATTAGGGATGATTAAGATCACCTAGTTGGAAAAAAAATGAAAAACAAATTTAGAAACACTAAAATAGATAATTAATCAGACTAATCATTGCTCAGTATTATGACTTTACTACAATACTCTCTTGCCATGTATTAATATGATTCCCTAGTTGCTAATGATGTTTTTCTATCTTTGTAAATTGAGGCAAATTAAAGAATTTAACACGATGAACCTGGTTCATCGCTGCTGGTTCATCTGACTGACAAGGTACGTGCTTATCTCCATACACTGATTGAAATAATTATAGTCACACGTGAGTAAGACTCTATCTATATTTGGTTCATTTCAAATTCTATGTACTTATCCTAAAATGAACCAGTTCCAAAGAGTCCCATCGTATCTTAATTAGCCTAGATTTAGGGATCACTAACCGTCTAATCAATGACACCCCTACAGCGATTAGACTTCCACTTGACTAATATATCTGCCCGTTGTATAATTAATAACCACATATTTAAAAGGCCATCATTACCTCCTCTCTTCAAAAGCATAACCGTCGAACCTAGTTCTTCATTCCTCTCAAACCAAAACTGATTGACTTTCTTCTCTTCCAAAATTATTCATAACAATGTCTTCACCACCCCCTGCTTCATCTTCCTCCACCAACCCTGATTATGGGGATGATAATTCTAGTTCTAATTCTCCAGCCAGATCTTCAACCCCCCAAAACCCTCCAGTTCTTGAACCTACTCCTGAACCTACACCTAACCCTACTTCTGCCTCCAGGGCGCGTAGAGTGAAAGTTTTGGCCAAAAAATCAGTTGCTTCTGGTTCTCGTGCTAAGTTTCTGGAAGAAATACTTCAAGCTAGCAAGGTCCAAGATTCTGAATCCTTCAAATCCGCTAATGAGGATGAAGCACCAGGTTCATATGACACTGAACAGGGAAATCTTGAAGTTGGGTCTGCAACTGGTATGGCTGAGAACAGATTTGTTTTGGTTGGGTCGATTGTGGATGTAGAGGTGCCGAATAGGTGGAGAAAACTTGGTAAAAATATAAACCTTGAGAGAGAGGGAGAAGGGATCTCAGTAAGGGGATCTGGGAAGGACGATGCCACTCTGGCTATTTGTGGCCCCGCTCCTGTGATTGGTGAAGAAAGAGTCACAACTTTAGGGGGAAGCATTTCTGGGGAAGCAGCAGCAGGTCTGGAGAGCCTACAACAATCAGTAGATGAACCTGGTTCATCTATTGAGGAGACGTTGGCTGAGATGCTGAGGAAGTTGGGGGAGTCCTATAATCCCAAAAAGAAAAGAACTCCTAAGTCCAAGAAGGCTACTACCCCAGTTCCACCAAAGAAGAGAAAAGCTTCATTATCTGCTGATGCTCTTGCCTCAAAGATTCGAGCTACAAGAAGTGATGTCAGGCAAGGAGAAGAAGAATTGGAAAGAGCTCTGAGAGAGATCAAAAAGAATAAGGCTGCCAAGGGAAAGGAAAAAGTGGGAGAGCCTATTGAGGCAGTTACTACTGATGATGATGCGATGGACCTGGTCCATCCTGAGGAGCAGCCTGCTCCAGTTGTGGTTGAGACACCTAAACCCAAGAAAGCTAAGGCTTCTTACAAGAAGTCAGCATCTGTGTCTATCACACCCTCTACCATTGCAAAGAGAACCAGGTCTAAGTCAAGAAAAGTCAATATTACTGATGATGATGAATGGAGTGGAGGAGAAGAGGAAGAGTCTGGTGAAGAGACTGACAAACTCACCATGTTTGGCATGCCTACTATCTTGAAGGGAAAGCTGGTTAGAGACCTTGAGGAATCAGAGATGATTTTCCTGATGGATACCCTAGACGTGCAAGGGTGGAAGGACATGGTTCTTCACCTGGAAGGAAGGCTGGCTAGAAATGAGTTGGTTGAATTTATGGCCAACGTAGTTGTCAAGGATGGCAGGGTAACTACCAGGGTTCATGGAGCTGAAATCTCATTTGATACAAAGGAGTTGAGGGAGATACTGAATATCCCTGTTGAGGGTTATGATGAATATACAAGGCAAAGATGGCCTAATCTGGATGGTATGTCCTCAACTCTCAACATCACCCGGTTTTTCTGTGAGAATGATCAAGAACCTGAGCCAGGGCAGTATTCAAGAGTGAGATGCGACCTCAGCACAAACTGTTCTTTGAGTTTGTGATCAAGTTTCTGCTGCCAAGACAAAAGCGAAAGCACATTTCCATCTACATGGACCTCACGCTTATGGAATGCTTGTGCAGGGGTAAGCAGATCAATTGGCATGCTTTCATCATCCAGCTCTTGGACAGAGTTGTGAATGGAGCAAAGGCGCATGCTATACCGTATGGATTTATTCTGACTGTTGTGTTTGCCCACTTCAAGGTTCCTATGGAGAAAGCTGAGATGGTTACTTCTAAGGACTATTTTGGGAAGAATACAATGCTGACCTGTAAATGTTCTTGAGGATGAACCTGGTTCATCTAGGAAATTGCCTGTTAACGGCAAGGTCAGGTCACTTGTGCAGGAAGGTGAGATAAACGATGCGGAGATCCTTCGATTTAAAGCTCGCCTTATTGAGGTTGAAGCTGAGCGGGATGCTCTCAAAACTGAATTAGCCAAAGAGAAGGAGAAGAATGCGGGTGTTCTTCAACAAATTCTCTCCCTTCTTCAAGACAAGACCACAACCTCATCTGCCCCTTCCCAGCCCTAGGAGTCCAGTGCTACCAAAACCCCTTCAATGCCCAGTTTGGGATTTTATCTTGTTATGTTTTTTTGTTCTGCTCATGGTTGCAACTGTTTTTAATTCATTTTGTGTATGGTGCTTGATATATGATCTAATCAATGAATTTGCTTTTTGGTTATTTATTCTATCTCAGTTTCTTAAATAGCTTACATTTGATTGGTTTCTTTTGATGATTAATCATGCTTTGCGCCTGCAGTTGCCTCAATGGCCATGAATAATTGTTAATAACTCTGGTAAGTTTATCATTTTGCAACTTTTGATGATGCCAAAAGGGGGAAGATATGTGCTTCAAAGATTTTTGTGATATTTTATAACCTAATGAACCTGGTCTCTCTATGATAAATGCTTAAAAACTTTACAAAGTGTCTAGGTTAGATTGAAGTATGTACAGGGCTGAGCACAGAGTTTGTCATCATCAAAAAGGGGAAATTTGTTGAACCAAGTCACTGCATGGTTTTGAATATTGACAAATGCCTACCCAGTTGAACTAGGTCCATCAGGGCAAACATTATCTTTATAGTCACCAAATCTTTCATAAACTTGGTGTATCCCGGCATTTTCTCAAGAGCTTCCACTATTGGCACATTGATAGACAAGCTCTTCATCATCTTTATGAACTTCTTGAATTTATTTTCATTTTTCTGCTTTGCCAGTCTTTGAGGATAAATAGGAGGAGGCCTAGGAAAATGTGCCTTAGCTTTTGGCACCACCGGCTCTGAAATGTCTATCACGTGTTCCCTAGACGGGTTCACATTATTTTGTGATTCCTCCTCATTATCATTGATATCTGTAATGATCTGGGCGGTCGTTCTGTAGAATTTGCATCGTTATTCCTTATTCTGCCTTGTTATGCATTGTTTATGATGTTTTGGAGTCGGTTGGTTCGAGTACGGAGTGGTTGTAGTGAGAATTGAGACACTTAGTCTCTTAAAGTAGCCTTATAGTTGGAAAAGTCAACTGGGAGTTGACTTCTTGGTAAACGATCTCGGAATGCGGATTTTATGGCTCGAGTAGCTTTGTTAGGTGATTTGGGAGTTAGGAGTATGTTCGGAATGTAGTTCGGAGGTCCGATGTAGAATTAGGCTTGAATTGGCGAAAGTTAGTTTTTGGCGATTTTCGGTCGGCAGTGGAAAATAGGCTATCGGGGTCGGAATGGAATTCCGGAAGTTGGAGTAAGTCCGTAATTTCATTAGGATGTGTGTGAAAAATTTCAAGTCAATCGGAGGTATTTTGTATGGTTTCAGCATCATTGGTGAAATTTAAAAATTTCAAAGTTCCTAGGCTTGAATTTGAGGTGAATTTAGTGTTTTGATGTTATTTTGGGTGTTCTGAGGGTGCGACTAAGTCAGGATAATCGCTTATGACTTGTTGGTATGTTTGGTTGGGGTCCCGAGGGCCTCGGGATGGTTTTGAGTGATCAACGGGAAGTTTGGAAAGTTATTTTGCTGCTGAGTTTTGTTGTTACTGTCATTTCCGCACCTGCGGATATTGGACCGCAGGTGCGAGCCGCAGAAGCGGCAAGGTGGATCGCAGATGCAGAATATGGGCCTCAGGAGAAGGACCGCATATGCGATTACTTGGGATCATCTGTGGGACCGCAGGTACGACGCCTGGTCCGCAGATGCGAGTTTGGCCCATTTAATGAGAAACCGCAAATGCGGTATTGTGACAGTAGAAGCGGTCCGCAGGTGCGGGCATATAGACCGCAGGTGTGAAATGCTTGGGCAGAAAGTATATAAGGTGTACTTCGCGAATTTTGGTCTTCTTTTCACCATTTTCATATGGGTTTGAAGCTTTTGAAAGGTTTTGAAGAGGGAAATCGATAATTATTCATTGAGGTAAGGTTTTTGGACTCTAAACTCGTTTATATATGATTAAAGGTCTGATTAATGGTGAAAAGTTGGGGAAAGTCAGTGCAAAAATGGGTAATTAGGGCTTGAGATTAAGAGACCTTAAAATGAGAATTTGAGGGGTCATTTGAACTTTGATTTCAGTTTTCTTGGTATGTATAGACTCGTGGGAGGATGAAGATCCTTATGGTGTAAATTTTATCGAGTTCCGAGATGTGGGTCTGGGGGTCGGGTTTGGCCAATTTCGGGATTTTTGAGTAATTTTGATAAATTTCGATTGGGTTTCGTTCCTTGGCATATTAATGGTATAAATCTGATTTTTGGTAGATTTGGAGCACTCGAAGGCTGAATCTAGAGGCAAGGGCACTGCGGAGTAGTATTTTAGCCGGTTTTGAGTTAAGTAATGACTATAAATCTTGTCTTGAGGGTATGAAACCCCGGACTTAGCATCTTTTCACTGTTTTGAAGTGGCGCACACATTGGATGACGAGCGTGTGGCGTGTACTGATTGGGAAATTTGAAATTTGTTCTTCCTGAGGCAACCATTGAGTTGTGTAACTGCTTTTAAATCGCACAATAAATCGTATTTTCATGTTTCTAATATCTTTGGGATGTAAGCCATGTTTGGGGCCTCGTGTCGATCTGTTTAAACCCCTTGGGGGCTGTTTTCTGATATTCCTTACTGTGGTAATTATGATTTCACTCAGTCATTCATGTTAAACTGTTTTTGATACTCAGACTTGTTGATATTATTTCATTATATAAAATATTGTTTTGGGTCGAGAACCTTATTTATTTATGGCCCGAGTGGCATTTTGAGAGTTTCTGACTGAGTGAGGCCGAGAGCCAATTTTGTGAGGATATTTGTGAGAGGTCGAGTACCAGAGTGATTGATGCCATGATTTGGCTGTTTATAGCGCTTGGACTGTAGGAGCCCCTCAGGAATCTGTACACCCCCAGTGAGCGCAGGTACCTACTAAGTGAGAGTGTCGAGTGACGAGTGATTGGGAGGTATGAATGACTGTGAGGTTGTCGATGGGCTGATGCTGAGTGATTGTGAGGTATGTTGAGTGTATGAATTCGAGTGATGATTTGCCCGAGGGGCGGTTTGTGATACTTGTTCGTCTGAGTACTATTTATGATTCATTTCACCTTTTAACTAATACTTCTTGGCGTACTCACCATTACTCCATGCACCTCTGTGTGCAGATTCAGGTGCTGGTACCGAGCGTTAGTCATCTTATTTCCGTGCGGAGCCAGAGTTGGGATATTGAGGTAGCTGTATAGCGTCCACAACATCTCTATTTCCCTTCCTTATTTTTGTACTTAGTTCTTCGTTCAGAGATTTTTGTATTATGACAGTAGTATTCTTGGTATCATTCTTAGATGCTTATGACCTGTTGGCTCCAAATCTTGGGGGATGGTTATAGACGGTTTAGCTTATTTTGTTTCGTTTAAATATTCAGAAATTTATATACGTTTATGAAATGTTGAATTTTTTTTTGAGATTTTTGAAAAGAAATTGTAAATATGTGATTGTTGGCTAGCCCAGTTTCACGATAGGCGCCATCACGGTCGGTTAGGATTTGGGGTCGTGACAATATCAATCCTCACTTTACCATTCACTTGCTCAACCACTATAGGAACATCATCATTTTGCAATTCATCATCATCATCCACAAGTCTCTGTTGCTTGGAGGTACTTGCATCACCACCTCGACCACTCCTTGGGGTCACCGCCATTGCATGTCCGTTATTATTTTTGTTCCCACCCTTTGGGTTTACTACCATGTCACTAGGTAGTGCCCCCTTCGGGCGAGTGTTCAAATCTTGTGATATTTGCCCCATTTGGACCTCAAGATTGCGGATGGAGGTAGTGTGGGAGGCAATTTGAGCATCAGAATTGGCAGTCCTCTCCATCATCTGTTTGAACATATTCTCGATCCGGCCCATATCATTGCTTGACAAACTCTGGCCTTGAGATTGATACGGAGGAGGATTGTTGGGTTGTTGATACATTGTGGGCCTTTTAAAGCCCGGCCCCCTATTGCCATTACCACCCCAATTTCTATTGTTATTTCCATTCCAATTGTTGTTGCCACCCCAATTTTGATTATTATTCCCCCAATTGCTTGAGTTGTTGTTTTTCCAGTTTCCTTGTCCTTGATTGTTCCAATTTTGATTATTCCCTTAAGATCTCCATTGTTGGTTTCGAGCATTGCTCTGCTGCCCTTGGTAGTTGTTTGCATACATCACACCCTCACTCTGGTCATCATATGAATCCTCATTGTTGTATCCACTCACACCTTGCTCACTTTGATCATTGTTGCCTTGCGTTGTTGCATTTGTTGGCAACGCTGTCTTCACATTACACCCCTTCCATTGCATGTACCTGGTTTGGTCCTTGGATTTGTTGAAGATGTGCTTTGGCATGTTGATTCATAGTTGTTGTTAACTCAGCAATGGCTTGCCCGTGATCTTGGAGTTCCTTATGAAGATTGATCACATTCGGATCACCTTGAGGAACGTTTGCCCGACTTTGCCACGCTGAAGAAGTGTCAGTCATTTCATCAAGAATATCATGGGTTTAATCATAAGACAACTTCATGACATTTCCCCCAGCTAACTAGTTCACCACACATTGATTGGTCGTGTTTATACCCCGGTAAAATGTTTATTGGATCATAGCTTCTGTCATGTCATTATTGGGGCATTCCTTGACCATTGTTCTGTATATCTCCCAAATCTCATGAAGGGGTTCATTTGGTTCCTGTTTAAATTCTAAGATTTCATCCCTCAAAGTTGTCATATGTCTGAGTGAGGAAAACTTGGCAATAAACTTGACCGCAAACTAATCCCACGTAGAGATGGAATAGTTGGGGAGTATTTCGAGCCAATCCAATGCTTTCTCTCTGAGAGAAAAAAGGGAACAGTCTAAGCCTCAAAGCATCCTCTGACACGTTTGTCTGTTTGCTTCCCCAACAGGTATCCACAAATCCCTTTAAGTGTTTATAATCATTCTGATGGGGAGCACCCGTGAAATACCCTCGCTGCTCCAATAATGTCAACATCACATTCGTAATTTGGAAATTACCCACCCGGATTCGGGGTGGGACAATCGCACTAGCATATCCTTCATTAGGAAGTACCCGAGGAGCTGCTCTTGGAGGAGGTGGGGGAGGGTATGGAATATTTTCATTGGCCTGGCGGCCTCTTCTTTGAGCTTGAGGTACTAGATGCACCTCATCATCCCCGTTATCATCTACCTCCTCCCCCGGTATAACATTGCCGGGAGGATCAACCATTTGTACATAAAACGATTAAACACACAAGTTAGTAAAATAGAAGGAAAGAAAAATAGTGTACACAACTAATCAAATAGATAGCCAACATCGTTAAACTCCCCGGCAACGGCGCAAAAAAGTGATAAGCTCCTACCTACACCACTATAGAATGGAAAGGCGGGGTCGATGTAGCTTTTACCCGATAGGATCGTGATCGAAATCCACAGGGAGTTAGAATATTGGAGTTGGGTTCCTATCTGACTTAGCTATGTATCTTGTTCTTAATTACTCTTCTAATCATAGATGGGTTTGAATCTACACTAGTTGTATTGCTAACTATTACTAAGATTAAGCTAAGTATAATATTATTGGTAAGGGAGTTCTCAATTTATAAAGAACATTAAGGAAGCGACTTACACCTAGGCGAGTATCTAACGGGATCTAGATATTAGGAAAAGCTTGTTGTATATGGGATCATGATATAACCTCACCCTCAATTACTCACCCTTTACCTCTCGGTAGTTCGGGTGACTTTGGCCGAATTGGCTTTCTCAAGCCTAATTGGGTGTTTCAATAGTGCAAGTGAAATTGGCTCAAGTCGGGTTACTATCTCTAGGTTCTACCCTTTAATTGGGGCTATCAATCTTTTGAATTCACCCCAATTCCTTGTTAGCCTATTTTACCTAGACTTGGGCCATCTTTCTCAAGAACAACCCTAGTCAAAAAGGCATGAATTAATGTTTGCAACCACTAATTCAACAGATAGAGTATGAAACAAGCAAAATATCACTAACCCAATAAAAAATAAGCCCTAAAATTAAAGACCCATTAGATACCCACACTAGGGTTGGGTCACAACCCTAGTTAACGTGTCTAGCTACTCATATTCAAGGTAGAAATCAAAAGAGTAGATGAAATTATAGCCATAAATGTTAAATACAAAGATAAAATCTAAGATTATGAGATAAAGCTACTCTAAAATTACTCAAAAGGGGAAAAGGTTGCTGTTCACGAGCTCTACAAAACATCAGATGACCTAAAAATGTGAAAAGAACTATTTATACACAGCCAAAATTACTGGACAAAAATACCCCAACGGAGGTTCCGTTGTCAGTAGAATAATAGGTGCCCCAGCGGATTGACTTACGCGGCCGCGCAATTACGAGCGCGGACCGTGCTTCTTCAAAGTTAGACTTCATGGAACCTCTCTTAATCTTGTTTCCGCTCCCAGCAGAATTTGGATCACCTCAGTGGTAGGAAATAGCGCGACCGCGCGAATTGAGTGTTGACCGCGTTCTTGTGCTTGGCCCAAATTGCTAACTCTCTGAACCTTAATTTCCGCTCTCAGCGGATTTTCCGCCGCAGCCGCGCCAATGGCTCCGCGGCCGCTCTTTTGTGTCGTTGTTAGCGGTCTTAATTAAGTCCAAATCCATCTCTCTGAATCTACTTCCGCGGACGCCCTCAGTATTCTGCCTTAGCGGTAAGGCCTACGCTGCAGCGTAAAAGTAGCAATGTCAACGCTTCTGTTGAGATCATGGCTTGTGCAAGTTTGGCTTCTTTTTAAGTTTATTTTGGCCCCTTTGCCTCATTTTGATCCAAAACCTGCAAGTAAGCACCTTGAGTTAGTTTTCGGGAATACCTTAACATATTTTTGCCCCAAAACCTAAGAAAAAGAGAGTAAATAGTAGGTCAAAATCCCTAGTTATCAGTACCATGATACTTGCACATCAAGTTGGGGTTCCTTTGAGAAGGATCAGTCTGTATGTGCTTGGGCCATCTGGTATCTCTAATTTTGCTAATGGCTAAGACGATACCCGAGGCATCGACACTGAAGTTGTATTTTGATAATCGGGTTGCCTCCACCGGTCCTGAGTGCCTATCAAACCCGGTCTTGCTCATGAGTCCGCAAGAATTTTGACCTCGATCGTCTCTTCGATCATTCTGAGGTATGTTACGCCTCGAAGTGTTCCTTCAATCTTCGATGTATGGCTGATATCTTTCCTTATCCAACCTTGGCTCCCTATCCGCATCTCTCGACTCCTTTGCTATAAATCTGCTTGGATAGACAGAGCCCGAGGGGGCTCCCAACTGGTCATCTTCGACCCTAATCTTCGACTGGTACCTGTTATGTACATCCGCCCAAGTTACGGCACGGTACTCGATCAAGTTCTGCTTCAATTGCCTCGAAGCTATCGAGCTTCGTTCATTTAGCCCCTGAGTGAAAGCTTGTACAACCCAGTCATCAGAGACTGGTGGTAACTCCATTCGTTCCAACTAGAGACGGGATACAAACTCCCTCAACATCTCATTTTCCCTTTGCTTAATTTTGAATACATCTGACTTTCTTGTTGCAACCTTTATGGCACCAGCATGTGCCTTTACAAATGAATATGCCAACATGGCAAACGAATCGATAGAGTTCGGGGGCAGGTTATGTACCACATCATGGCCCCTTTGGACAAAGTTTCTCCAAATTTCTTTAGTAGAAAAGTGTGAAACCCCACGCGTTATTTTTCTCTCTTCTCTTACGTAAAATACGTAACGTGGTGTGGTTATATAAGGTATATAT
>MDKH01163551.1:0-46114 GCA_005239495.1 Nicotiana undulata
ATATTGATCCATACTATCTAATAAACACCTATTACACCAAAAATACAGATTATGCAGACATAATATTTTTAGACTAGCAATGTTGCTCTTTTTATTCTCAAAACAGACACTGTTTCTTTCTGCCCAAACGGTCCAGAAAATGCATAGGGGAATGGTTCTCCAAAGCTGCTTCTGGGACTTTGATATCTTTTGCCCTTGCCAACTATCAATTAAACTCCTAATATCTGAAGGCATAGCCCAGATGACACCACAAAGATTCAGAAAGAGCTCCCAGCATTGCTTAGTGACTTTACAGTGAATAAAGAGATGATTTACTGATTCCAAGCTTTCTTCACATAGATAACACCTGTTGCTTAAGGAAAAACCTCTTCTCTGTAGATTATCTTGAGTTAAACAAGCTTCTCTCATGGCAACCCATCCAAAACAAGCCACTTTGGGAGGTGCTTTGGTTCTCCATAGCATTTGCCATGGCCAATTCATCACATAACACTCAAATTGTTTTTGGAGAAGAGTGTAACCACTCTTGACAGAATACTTCATGTCATTGCTAGCTGTCCAAACAATGGCATCCTCTTTATCTTCTTCAACCACCACTGTCTCCAGCATTTGAAGTAATTGTCCAACTTCTTCCAACTCCCAATCATGAAAATCTCTCCTAAAATTTAGCAGCCACCCACCAGGAGAACAAAATTCAGAAACAGTCCCTATTTTATTGGTGGAGCAGTTATACAAGGTAGCGAATCTAATCTTCAAACTTACATCCCCCATCCACTCATCAGTCCAAAATTTGATTCTGACACCTTTGCCCAGCTTCAGATTAGTGTATTGTTGAAACTGATTCCATAGTCTACTGATGTTACTCCAAATACCACCTTTTGAAGAACTTTGACACATAGGGGGACACCAACCATCTCTCTTAACGTATTTGACGTTTATCAACTCCTTCCAAGTGCTTACTTTTCCATCATTGTACCTCCACAACCATTTATAAAGTAGGCTTGTATTGCGTAATCTCAAGTCCGTGACCCCCATGCCTCCTCCCTTCTTATCAGTCATCACCTTATGCCATTTGACAAGATGAAACTTTCTTTTCTCCGCATTTCCTTCCCATAAAAAGTTACTCCTAATGGTGTTCAATTTTCTGTCCATACATGTAATCACTTTTAACATCTTAAGTATGAATCCTCAACCCCCCACCAGTCCCACCAAAGTCCCAAGTAACACAACCCATTGATAAGAGCAAGTATTACAAATTGGGCGAAAATTTGCTAAATAGCATTAAAAAAGCTAGCTACTACAACCACCCCCAATAGCAGCAAGGGACTACCTTATGCCCTTTTCTCCCCTGTTATCACCTCAGCTATGCTGCATGGGCCAGTGTTATCAAAGGAATGCTTAAAGTGCGCTTAAGCCCTGATGCGAGGCTCAAAACATGTTGAGCGCCTCGCTTCCCCTCGCTTAGGGGGCGCTTCAGTGTTGTCATCAAGGCTTTAAGACATACTTTTCATTGCCAATAAGTGTAATCCTGAAGAGGCAACATTAAACAATTGATATTTCACTTTATCGTAAATTTCTTCAATTTCTTTGTATATACATTTGGACTACACATACATATTTGTAGTTTTTCTCCATTTGCACCTTTCTTCATTAAAGCCCACGCTTTATTTGCGCTTAACGCCCCAATAGACCTTAGAGCTTTTTTGCGCTTTTCGCCTTTGATAACACTGAATGGCGCTACAACCCTAGAAGATCTCCATTACACCCACCCCTCCCCCTTTATAAAACGACGTACCAAATCCGTAATTGCAGCACAAGTGCCTAAATGAGGTTCCTATCTTGGAGTGGAGATGTACTACGTTCACCTACCGAGCTATTCGTGCCACACCATAGCTCTTGGAAACTTCATCTTAACTTGAAACTTGAAAGTTTGAATGGACCATTGCATCAATTTATACACCAGTCCATTCACTTCCTTTTCTAGTTTTGGCAAGTGTTAAGTTTCTTGTTCTTAGTCTTCACCTTTATTTGAAAAAAGAAAAGGTAAAACTACTCCCATGTCCCAATTCCGTAAGTACTATCTGAATTCCCAAAGGTCAACTTGCCTAATTTCAAAGTATAGTAGTTCACACTTTTGAAAAGGAAAAAATAAAATTTGCCAAAATTACACTTCATAAAAGAAGGTTAAGAAAATTACCCTACAATTTATTACCAACTACAAGATGTTTTAAAGCCTTTATTTAAGTTAATCCATTTGACTCTAGGAAAGCAAAAGGTGAAACTTCTTGGGGAAAAAGAAGTTAAAAAGGAGAGGATACTCCACAATACAAGCCCAGGCCAACTACCAAACTACAAGCAGTAGAAAATCGAAGAAAGAATGGTGAATACACTAGATCACTGATAATTTATATAATCACTTTCACCTAGTAGAAATCCAATAACTTCCTAGTGCAGCCCATTCCCATATTATCCATCCCTGCATGATTCAATCATAGCAATATAATTCCTCCTCACTATAATATGTTGTATCATAAAACTAAATGAGTAAATGACCTCAAGATGCACAATCACATGATTCACTAGTAAGGTGCACTGCTCCAATAACACATGTTGAATTGAAAATTATAATTTGTCCAAAAGTACACTTCCGATTCAGTGGAGATTTAGTGCTCGAACAAAAACTTGCAGTTGGACCAAATCAATTTGTCAGATATGAAGGAACATAAATTATAATTTCTTCTATTCGTAACTCATTCCCAACCCAAAACTCTAGTTGAAACCAACATCGCATTCACTTTGTCTATGATAACAAAAAATTAGCTGAACAAGCGAACTACACAATTATATTGCTACACAGCCTCACCCCCACAACCCCCCACAAGAAAAAAAACAATAAACAAAGAAGACCAGCTAACTACCATTTATGGATGAAGTCAACTTATTTATTTATTTGATATAGCACACGAAACCCATCACCAACAAGTCCTTATTGACCCTTTTCTCCCCAATGACTTGAGCCAATAACCTCAAAGTTGGAGATTGAGGATCCTTTAGATTTGTCTATCCTTGTCTTTACATATGTAGTCAGTATTCTGTTTTCCACCAAAGAGAAGATATAGTGGATTTCAGATTTTGGTGTCATCCTTCAATCACTAATAACTAAAAATGTTCTCATCCCCGTCGAATAGAATTTCAGTTGTAATCTGTATGTATAAAAGCAACATAGCTTACTTCTACCCGCGAACCAGGCAATCTTTCACATCCGGAATATCATATAAAAAAATCCTCCCAAACTTTCCCTTAGGTCACTTCCATCCACAAACCAGGCAACCCTTTTGCATCCATAATGTCAAACATGAAATTCTCCTCAACTTCCATTCCATCAACCAATTTCTACCTAAAATCAAGGTAAACGGAGAACAGCAAGCAACGCATACTCACAGCTTGAGCTAGCGGCCGAATTTGCCACCTCGTCTCAGACATTTAGTGATTTCCCACTTCTGCTCTCTCCATTAAGTATTAGTAGATAATAAAACCACACACGACAAAAACCATAAAAGAGCATAGAACAATAGACGATGGGCAAATAAAATTTGCAAAAATTACAAAGCAATACAATTAATTGCACATATAAGCCGGTGGTTAAGCTACATTTCTAATTGCTAAGAAAATTAGATGCTTTTTTTAATATAAGTGCCAATAAGTCCGAACCCCTAGTTAACGTTTTACTATGCAAATCCAGGTAAAAATTAAGATGATGAAAAGAACCCTAAGAACCACGGTTCAAATCCCACCAGAGGCAAACAAAAACCAAAGCAGAGAGGACACAGCACAAGTTTGTACATTGAAGAGTACAACGTAACCCTAAAACTATTCCAAGGAATCGGAGATAGAGGTAATTACTTGCTAATAGATAAAATAAATAGGTGAATAAATAGAGAGAAGAAAGATAAATGTACCTGCAAGCTTACGGAAATGGAGAATCCGCAGCGAATGGATATGGAGTAAACTGCGACCCAAGTAACTGCGCGGGGAAATAGGTGCCAAAGGGCTAGGACAGCAAATCCCTTAAATAGCCTTCGAAATGCTAGTACTTTCTTTTTTCCAATTTCCGACCTCGTGTCCGCTTGCCTGCATTGCGACCCAATTAATTGTGAATTTGTGACATAAGGTCCATTAAAGGGACAAGCATTTCCTATAGAATTTTTCTAATATTTACCAGTATTAGTACCCGCATGATCCACGGACACAATTCATATCAACCATGTGCAAATAACTTTAAACTAAACCTTTCAGATAAAAATTATACAATCATTGGATATTAATTAAAAAGTAAGATATAAAATTATTGTTTAAATATCGTAGTCGACAACCTATTTTTTCTATATCTATAGCAACCTAACCCCTTAATTCAAGTATTTATATTTCGTTTCTCTATCACTATTAAAGAATACAAACATGTCATGTTGTGATCTGTCAAGTACGCCCAACTAGTAGCGGGGCTGGTAAAAGGTATCTGGGTCTACACACAAAACATGTGCAGAAGATTAGCATGAGTACACCACAACGATACCCAGTAAGTGTCAAGCCTAACATCGGTAGAGAAGTGACGAGATCAGGTCAGGGCCCTACTGGGATATAATAATAAGATAGAAGATATAACAATATGATGAAAGACTGAGAATTTAACAAAGAATTTACAAAAAGTAACAAGACAACACATAGAGGTAAACAAAAAGGCGCTCCTGAGATACCGTCTTGTAGTCCTAAAAGTAAATACTCAGTAGGGGATCTCCCGAGGTACCGCATCGTACTCCCAAAAGTAAATATGCAAGGGCATCTCTTGAGGTCGCCTCGTAGACCCAAAGGTAAATATGTAGGGGATCTCCCGAGGTACCGCCTCTTTGTCCCAAAAGTAAATATGTAGGGGGATCTCCCGAGCTACCGCCTCGTAATCCCAAAAGTAAACACACAGCTCGAAACCGATGGAAACAACAACTAACAGCAAAAATCCTACAGTTTAAGACTAATACAAATCAAGTAAAAAGAGGAATTCAACTAAGCATGTTGCACAGATTTCAAATAAGCATTTAAGACACATAGACATGCGATATTAGGCTAAACATGATAACTACACATGTTGGGATGACTTATTTAAGATATAACAGGTTACTGTTTAGTAAAAATCGGATTTTCAAGAATTAGCCCGTGTACGCACTCGTCACCTCGCGAACACGGCACTCACATACCACAGAATTTTCACAACAATACCAAATCCTAAGGGGATTTTCCCACACAAAGTTAGGCAAGCCACTTACCTCAAACCTAGGTAAATCAATTAGTAAGAATGCCTTTTCCTCGACTTTCCAACTCTGGATGGACCAAATCTAGCCCAAAGAAATTACGTACCATAAAAATAACAATAAGAAACTAGTTTAACTAATGAAATCAAGACTTCAGCAAGAAATTAGAAATTTGCCCCAAAAAGTTGACCCGGGCCCACGTCTTAGAATCGAGTAAAAATCACAAAATATGAACACTCATTCAACCACGAGTCCACCCATACCAAAATTACTCAAATCTAACACCAAAATCTCAATCGAAACCCCAAAATTCAGTTGAAGAACTTTCCCACCTTTTCCCCAAATTTCTCAACCCAAAACCATAATTAAATGATGAAATTAACATGGATTAGTGGATGTTAATAAAAAATAAGTCAAGAATCATTACCGAATCGTTGCCACTGAAAAGCCCTCAAAATCTCGCCTAAATTGGAGCTCTCTATCTCAAGTTATGATGAAAATGGAAACCCCTCGATTTTGAAATGTTTATATCTGCTTAGGTAAATCCTTCTTCGCGAACGTGGCCTCACTATCGCGTTCGCATAGCACAAGTAGCTACTGACCAACAAATCCTTCTACGCGGACGTAAGGACCTTCTCGCATTACGCAAACGCGTAGAACAACGAGGTCCCAGATGCCTCTACTTCCTCTACGCGAACGCGATACCCTTCACGCGTTCGCAATTCACCACTGCCCAGACCTTCGCGAACGCCGCTCCCACTTCCAAACACGAAGCACAAATCCTCACCTGCCACCAGCTCCCCTTCGCGAACGCGAAGAAGGAAACCAACAACTGAAACACCAGATGTTTCTGCAATTCGAACAAGTCCAACTTTAGTCCGTTAACCACCCGGAATCCACTCGAGGCCCCCGGGACCTCAAACAAATATACCAACAAGTCCTAATACATCATAAGAACTTAGTCGAGCCTTCAAATCACATCAAACAATGCTAAAAACACGAATCACACTCAAATTCAAACTTAATGAACTTTGAAACTTTAAACTTCTACAACCGATGTCGAAACCTATCAAATCACATCCGATTGACCTCAATATTTTCACACAAGTCATATTTGACATTAGGGACCCACTCTAACTTTCGGAAACAGAATTCAACCCCGGTATCAAAAAGTCCACTCCCCGTTAAACTTCCTAAAAATTCAACTTTCTCCATTTCAAGCCTAATTCAGTTACAGACCTCCAATTCACAATTCGGACACGCACCTAAGTCCAAAATCACCCAATGGAGCTAACGGAACTGACGAAACTCTATCTTGGAGTCACCTTCACACATTTCCAACTACGATCAAATTCCTAGAACTTAAGCTTCCATTTTAGGGACTAAGTGTCACTTTCACTCCAAAACCAAAACAAATCCTCCTGGCAAGTCAAACAGTTTTAGGGCCATGAAGCCCCGCGATCGCGATGAACAACTTCATTAAACCTTCAAACTCTTTTCAGACAGCCTGTAGTGTAAGTGACATAACCTTTTGTACAGAATTCCAAATGACAAACAGTTTAATTTTCTGAAAATTAGACACAAAGGGATACAACTTTTATTTTTGGATCACCTCCAAATTCCTTATAGGTTGCAAAATATAAGCTTCCAAAATAAGCCCTCGGACAATAGAAATTCTTCTACGCGATCATGAAAAAAACTACCGCGATTGTGATTCACAAGGCCCCAAACAACAATTTGCTCTTCGTGAACGCAACCCAAAGGTCCGCGATCGCGATTCGCATCCCTGAAGTCAAAAACTAGCAATTGAAAAGGGCCTAGAAATGGTCTGAAACCACCCTGAAACTCACCCGAGCCTCTCAGGACCCCGTCCGAACATAGAAAAAAAGTCTCAAAACATAACACAGACCTACTCGATGCCTCAAATCACACATAATAAAATCAAACACGAATCCCACCTCAATTCAAGCTTAATGAACTATTTCAAATTCTCAAACTTATGTCAAACGCGTCTAAACAACTCGGAATCACCTCAAATTTTGCACACAAGCTCCAAATGACATAACGAACATATTCCAACTTTCTGAGCACGGTATCATCAAAGTCAACTCTCGGTCAAACTTATGAACTTCCCAAACCTTCAAATTGCCAACGTTCGCCAATAAAGCCAAAACATTCTAAGAACGTCCGAATGCAAATCC
The DNA here is from genome assembly GCA_005239495.1 of Nicotiana undulata. Classification (NCBI taxonomy): domain Eukaryota; kingdom Viridiplantae; phylum Streptophyta; class Magnoliopsida; order Solanales; family Solanaceae; genus Nicotiana; species Nicotiana undulata. The sequence goes on from MDKH01163551.1 coordinate 7,502, forward strand.
GGGTATACACACACGTCCGAAATCACCATCCAGACCTAACGGAACCATCAACACTTCGATCCGAGATCAAATACACAAAAATTAAACTTGGTCAATTCTTCCAATCTAAAGCTTCCAAAATGAGAGTCATTCTTCCAAATCAATCCCGAACCACTCAAAGACCAAAACCAACTATACACGCAAGTCATAATACATCGTGTGAAGCTATTCAAGAGCTCGAACCACCGAACGGGATGCAAATGCTCAAAACGACCGGTTGGATCGTTACATTTCCTTTCTTGCTTGCCCTTATGCCATACTGATTTTCCGCTACTCTCCATGTCAAGCTATCTTACTTGAGATCTTGGAAATAAGCTGCCGCCACCTTGTATTTTCTTCTTTTCCATTTGAGTGTTTCCCTACATATTTAGCAAATTAAACAGTATTGCACTTTGACATTTAACTTGTCATCTTTAAAATATCAAGACATAAACCTAACATGATGAACGAAAAGCCGTCAAAGGCCGGGGAGGGGCTTTCGTTTTTTAACCAAAATTTCCCTTTTTCTTTTTGTTAAAATGGTTTTTTTTAATTAGTCTTTTTTTCTCATTGGTTAATTCTTGCCATGCCAACATGTGTGATATATTGGGACTACACAATGTTAGGTTTGCTCTGATGGTAAGCACCCTCCAATTCCAACCAAGAGGTTGTGGGTTTGATTCACCCCAAGAGCAAGGTGGGAAGTTCTTGGAGAGAAGGATGCCGAGGGTTTGGAAACAGCCTCTCTACCCTAGAGTAGGGGTAAGGTCTGCGTACACACCACCCTCCCAAGACCCCACTTATGGGATTATACTGGGTCGTTGTTGTTGTATAATTTTAACCGATAAGTCTTTAGTATTTGATAGGCATGCATGAGTTGAGGTACCTAAATGAAAAAGTTGTTAACTTTAACGAGCCATCTATGTATTCTGCCTATAATTATTATGGTTCATTGTCCAAAATCTATAGAAATGTATTGACAACATGTAATACATGATACAGGTGAATTCGGAACAGACATTGCAGTTTAAAAAGGAAATAAATATGTTACATTTTGCAGTGAGATGCTATATTTTAAGAAGAGCCTTTGATTGCCAACAATGCAGCTCCATAGGCAGCTTCAGTTTGATCTGCTCTGCACACAGGCAAACCGAGTACTCTCTCTCGTATCTTGATCCATTTTTCATTCTTTGAGCCTCCTCCAGAAGTGATCACTTGTTCCACGGGAGTGGCCCCTAGATCTTTCAGCAACTTATACCCCTTTGCCTAAATGTCAAACACATGAGTACCTATATATTTCATAGTGTGAAATGGAAACAGGAAGGGGCCACCAAACTTACCTCAATTCGAGCAATTGATTCAAGAATACCATGTAAATATTCAACATCATTTTCTGGACGTGGATGTAGCCTGCAGGTAAAATGGTAACTTCATAATTACCAGCAACTTAATTACCAAGTCGGAAGAAGAATAAACATAGTTAAGTACCTTGGCTCCATATTTGGATCAGCCACAGGGAATCTTTCACCAACTGATTGAAGGGGATAGTAATCAAGAGGAGAAGCTTCATGGGGATTTATCTGCTCGCTTAGTTTTGCCAACTGCTCATCTGTGAACAATTGCCTAAGAACTGCTCCCCCTGTATTAGAAGCACCTCCAACCAGCCATTTATCATCAAGACGGTGGCTATATACTCCAAATCCAGCATCTTCTACCCTTCTAGTGCTAAGTAGTTTTATGGCAAGTGTTGAACCCAACGATGTTACCTGAGCACAAGAATGCGATTAACTTATTTAGAATATTGGATAACAGACCTAATTAATTACTCATTACATACAGCTTTCCCGGGTTGAGTAGCGCGTGCCGCCAGAAATGCTGCTATACTGTCTGTGGTTCCGGTACAGATAACACAATCCTTTGGATAACCTGATAAAATGAAGGATTACATCAATAGCAGTCTCTCATCTCCAAAGCCACCATGTTTGTGGACATCAATAATCCGAGTTCACATGATAATGTAACTAGCTTTTAATCTACTGCTGAACGGGAAGTTGAACATACCAAATTGAGTTCTTATGTCCTCCTTTATACACCCAATTTTAGTACCAGGAGCTTGAACACAAGGTAAAAGATGAGAATATGGCTGTGATAGAAGCCAAGATGGATAGGAATCCGTTTCAGGATCATACCCAACCTGTAATATACAAGTGGAAATTAAAAAGACATCATATATGCAGGTCTCTTTTTGTGTTAATAACAGTTACCTTCAAAGCATTATTATAGTCGGACACCCCGAGCTTGCCATGAAGTAGCCAGAGTAACCAATCTGCTTGATGTAATAATACCGCAGATTCCTTGCTCGAATCATAAGAGTTCCACCACGAGACAAGCTTACAAAGAGTAGAAGATCCAGAGCAGACCGTATGTTTTGGAGGAGCAATAGACTTCACCGAGGGCAAAGCATCATGACAGCTCTCATTGTAAAGGAACGGTTTACACAATGGCCTTCCGCTCGTGCTGTCCATGATGATAGTTGTCGCAGAGGTCCCGTCAATTGCAATGGACGCAATAACTGGGCGAAGACTGGTTGGGACATCATCAAGGAGTAAAAACAGTGTGTCTTTCCATGATTGTATCCAATCCATTTTTTCCTCCTTCTTTCTAGTAAATAAAACAAGTTTTGGAACATCAGGCATGTTTCTAGTACTATATGCTTTACGCTAAATTTGTGAATAATTAAGCTTACCATATAGAGAGGGTACTCTCTCTTCCCTTCAGCATGAATGCTCCCTTCATTGTCAATAAGAGCATACCGAGCTCCAGATGTTCCAAAATCCATACCCAGATAAAGCTTCTTTCCACTTTCAAAATCATCTGCTTTATATTTTGCAGAAATAAACCTTCTTCTTCGTTCAGACTCCATCATTCTTGGACTTAATTTTCTCACAGGGAACAATGATGAACATGAGGTATTGAAAATGGTAGTTGCCATTCTTTGACTTTGAGCAGTGGTAACGTTATCTCTTACACAGATAACATACGAGGAAGGAAGATGATTTTCTGCCAACGATTGTTTGAGCTGAAAAAGACGGTTGACGACGAATGAACGACGTCGTCCAAAGGAAGATACCGCCAAATTTTCGATTGGGTATAAAGGCCTTTTTTCATGTGTGGTTTACAAATTGGTCTTTTTCAAGTATTGATTTGGATTGATTTGGTATCAAAATTTGTAGTTAAAATCGAGTTTAAAAAATATTCTATAACACATATATCAAATATGTATCATACATGTATTTCACATACAAATATGCATGGATATACAAGTGATACAAATATGATACATATGTGATACGCAAATAATACACATTGTGATACCCATATTATCTTATCTTCTATTTCAAATTTTCAGTTTAACTACCTCAAAGCTCTACCAAATTATCCCATAATTGAGATTTAAACTCCTTATAATTTATCCAATCTATTCCGACAATACCCCCTCAAAATAAATCAAAATTTTGATATCTTTTGGCTACAAATAGCAATTGGCTAATATTAATAATATTTTATGAATTGGCTGATTTTTTTACAAACTTACTTATGGTTTGTCATAATTGATAATTTCCCGAATTAAATCACAAATAACGGGGGAAGTGCATATATACCCAAGAAAAAAGGTCCACATATGCTCGGTTTAATGTCACAGTTGAAATTATACCCGTAATATAAAAAAATTGCAAGTTTACCAACTTCAAAATAACTTCAAACATACAAGCCTGAAGTTGTAAAAATATTGTCTAAAGTTGGTGTTTACTTTGAAAATAGTAATTACAATTATATTTGATTTTGTGGTTCTAAAAATATGTGATTTATTTTAACCCTGGTTGTTAGTCAGTAGATGTTAAGTATGAGTTAGAAAAATGAGATAAAATCAAGGGAAGACAGTGATATGCAAACCGAACAATAGTGAGACGAGGTCTCGAGCTGACCGAAGTTGGTCCTCGAGGTCGAGCTAGTATGCTTAACAGAAGGCGGCCGATGAAGAAATAACAGCTTAGAGGGCCTCGAGAGTAGCCTTTTATGATCAATAATGAGCAATAAACGAAGAGCAATTAATGAAACACGATAAATGAAAGCAATAAATCAATGGAACAATTATTGAATAAGTTTAAGTTAGAGAGCAAAGAATGTTCCTGTTCTTGTATTGAATATCATGTGTCCAGAAAATGACAAGGGTCCCATTTATATAGGAGGGGGAATCCCAACATAGTACATGTGTAATTATTACAAAGAAATACAGTTGGTACAACTATTTAATGGTCTGGTACGGACTTGTACTATCCTTGCAGGCGTTGTCAGCTCTAACCATGTGCCCTTGGAAATTTCCCGTCGTTCCACGATGGTCATTGATTTGTAATACCCGAGGTCGAACACAAGGAGCCTTAGATATGCTCCATCGGGGTCAAGTTTCAACTCTGCTCCGAGATCCTCGGAGATGGGTTACGAAATGCCATAGTGGCCCCGAAATCAGACTCACCGATTTTGGCCGTACACAGATAGTCCTCGCGTTTCTTAGAATGAAATGATAAGAAACGGTCTTGAATTCTTGCCTCTTCGATATCCTCAGTATGACGTCAACTACATGAGGTCACTAAATGATGTGACAGAAAGGCTAAGCAGAGGTTGCCGTCGGCACGATTCTCGGGAAGCCCACGAACTGCTATTGGTCGACCTTTCCGCTTCTCTAACATGCTCAAAATGATTCCTATAAATATTTCCATATCCTATAAATCAAACTTTTACAATATTTTCAATCCTCCAAATCTAGTGCTAACATTTCTTGCCTTCACCCTTCTTCTGCATTCATTTCTTCATCTTCTTGCTTCAAAATCAATTACAGCCATGGCCAAACTTCTAAAACGGTCCCTCAAAAAGAAGGGGCCACTTCTTCGTTATGCCTGTCTAAGGGCAAATCGAAAACACCTCCTAGTATCGAACAAACACGCTTGTTAAACAAGGCAGCTCCGGGAAGAAGTCGCGGCCAAGGATGTTGAGGTCCTCGAGCTGAAGCGGCATAATGATACCGTGGCCTCGGAGAGAGATATTCTTCGGGGAGAGCTGGCCTCGACCCAGGGTCTTCTTCGAGATGCTCAAGAAGAGGTTGTTGCATTATCCGCGGCCAAGTCTGAGGCCGATGCATTCGTAACTTCGTACAAAAAGGATGTTGCCGCCGTAAATGATCGGGCTAGGGAGATATCCAAAGAGGCCGAGCTCAAACTGGCTCAGGTCGTTGCTAATGCTCGTTCGGAGGCTAGGAGATAAGCCCTCGAGGAAGTGCATGACAGAGGGTTCGATCTCTCTGGCGAGATTGAAGAGGTCAGGGCCTTGGAGGAGGAATCAGCAATCCCGACTACTTCAGATGAGGGATCTGGAAACGACTCGGGCAGTAGTGAGGGCGAAGAATAGGCCTACTTGTTATTTCCACTTCTTCTTTTTTGTATATCGTCTCCCTGGGGGAGTTTTGTAAAGCACTCTTGTACATATAATTTTAGGAATACAAAGTACTTCTTCGTTTACATGTCTTCAAAAGCTTTGCCTTTTATTGTTTATGCAAAAGTTAATCTTCGAATTTGAACTTGGCTCCTTTGAGCCTGAATTTGGAGTAACAGAGATCCTCGGGATCAGACTGTTTCGATTTTAGTTACATACCTTCCCGGGGTCAGGTTGATAAGGGGTCGATTTGACTCTCCAATCCTTCGATCTCTGCATGATAGCGTCATTCTTATGACGTGACTGTGATGAACGAGGTGGCCTTGTCGGTACATTTCCCAAAAAGCCATAATGGCTTTATCAGAGTTGATTGGATATCATAGCAAATGAATAGTCGCCGCTTCTTCTTATATATATATTTGTTCCCTCTTCATTGAGGGCTTTGCTGTTCTGCAAAATTAGTTTTCTCTTCGAATTATCTTTTCTTCTATCAGCTCTTTTGCCATTTAGTTCAAAGTTTTTGCCCGAGCTTTCATCCTCTCTTTCTTGTTACAAGTTGTCATGGTTGTCGTGCCCAACTCTATTCACTAGGAAGAGGGAAGTTGCACATCTGCTTCCTGCCCGACCGGTGGTACACCATCGGTGTTTGGCGAGCTAACCTTGGGTTGTTTCATCTCGAGGAGGGATTTTATGTTTGAGAGACCTCTCGATGTCCCGGGCCATCGAGAGCATGCATCGAGGTTTATTTCATAAATAGAAGAGAGACTCATCGAGGCTGTGAAAAGAGATTGTGGATGGGGAGAAGAGGTGATGTTGTAGGTATTGGAGAATTTTCTGAGATGGGATCGTGCCCTCTTGGAGAGGAGGGAGGATCGTCAGCCTCGGGGCCAAGGAATGATAACAAACGGAAGGGATCCTCGAGGGACGAGGATATTCATAGTGAGGTGGGACCTTCCGGGAGGCATAACAAAGATGCTTCCACTAGGGAGAACCTTATATTCATCGGTCGGTATACAAGTTGTGATGTAACCGAAAGCGATAGCACCACGTCGGCGGCCAAGACCGAGAAGTCTCTCGAGGCTGCTGAGCTTGCTAAACCCGGGGTCTCTAACCTCAGGGAGAATGTTCCTCGAGAATGAAGAAGTGAAGGTCCTTCGCCATCATCTTCTTCTCCCGTCAAAGGTACTTCGAGGGATGTTCAGGGCCAGGGGACGCCTGGATCAAATAGAATTTTGAGTGGTCGTGTCCCCATCCAGAGTGGTTCAACTAGGGTCGATGGGACCAGGACAGTGGATGCACACTTGACTTTTGAGGAGGCTCAGCGGCTCTGTTCCGAGGTGAGTCTTGGTGAACTCTGCGGCTTTCTCAGCTTCCTGTTTTCATTTTTTAAACTGAAGTTTCCTTTTCATAGGCCTTCGACAAGCTCAAGTCCGAGTTGCTACGCTGCGAGGCTAGGTTGCGGAAAGCTTGGAGGGAAAGAAATCTCTCAGGCTCCTTTGTGACAAGAAGGCAGGAGAGTTGATATACTTTCGATCTGAGTTGAATCGAAGTCATGACTACAAAGGAAACCTCGAGAAATAGGTAACCTTTAGTTTGGGGGAACACGGGCTTCTTCTCCCGTCCTCAAAGACTAACGTCTTGGTATCTCAGCTTCAGAAAAAGACGGAGAAGCTGGAATGCCTTCGGAGTGAAGTTGATCAGGTTAACTCCGAACATATTGAATTGAGAGCACAAATAGATTCTCATGTTGCGGCCAAAAAGAACGCTTTTTCCAAGGCCTCCGCTCTCGTGATACAACTTTACAATGCTCGAGAAAGCCACTCGGTTCAGAAGAGCAAGATTGATAGGCTTGAGACAGACCTTCTAAAGATGAAGGCCGAGGTCGTGGATGCTCGAGCCGAATCCGAAGAGGTCCGAGCAAAGGCCGATAAGAAGGTGGCCATTTATATGAAAAATGACGTTGAGGCTTGTATAAAACCGAGGGAGGCTTCTGATCAAGAGAGACTGATCAGTGATCACGCCCGATGCAAATTCAAGAGGGAGACCCTCGAGGAGATCCATGCCAAGGGCTTCGATCTCTCGGAGGAGATAGAGTAGGTCAAGGCGGATGAGTTCGGCGCCAAGTTCCTCGTTTCTGATGAGGAAGAGGCCGATGAGGGAGCTGGTCCCAAGGAAGCCGATGGAGCCGCAGTCCCCGAGGGGAAGAAGGACTAAGTCCCCGACGGTAGACTAGGCTTTTTCTTCTTGATTCTTTGCATAAGACTCTTCTGTGAGAGCATCATAAATGTACCTTTGTATTATTTCACATATAAAAATAAACCTTTCGGTTTTTCATTTGTATGAACTTCTTCTTGCTTGTGTTTTCGCTTTTGTTCTTAATTTTGATGCTTGACAATGATTAGTACGATGTTTGGACTTCGAGACGAAACCCTTGGGGTTTTGTGCTTGATAAGAAATAGTTGATGGTTAACCTCTTAGGGCTCAGTCCTCGAGTCAAATTTTGACTCAGGCTCGTCGACTCTTAGGTTTTTAAATCGGCCCTGGGGCTTCTTTAGGCTGGCCCTTAGGCTCTTACGCATTGGCCCTTAAGCTTGTTTTAGATCAGCCCCGAGGCCCTTTAGGCTGGCACTTAGGCTCTTACGCATTGGGTCGGTACGACCTCTAGTATGGCTATAGTTTTCCCTCGTTAAAGACTTTTTTGAAGTTTTTGTGTTCGTCCGACTCTTCGATGGCTCGATAAGAACCTCGATTATGAGCCGATATGTGACGACAAATGAGCACCTCGGGAGGTCCGCTCGAAGGCTAATTGTTTTGAAGCCTTTTTATTATTGGAGCTGATATGATCAAAACTCTTTTTCTTATGTCGAGGGTAGCCTGATTAACCGGGTTTTTTCAAAGTAATTTTGAAGTATTTGAAGGCCTGTGATTTTGTGGCGACGGTCGGACGTCTCCGAGTCGCGTTAGTTTGGCCGGAGCCTTATAACCGTAGTCATTGTGTTTGGCCGTAGCCTTTCAGTCTCCGAGTGAGGTAGTCTCGGCGTCTATATCGAGGATATGCCTTTTAAGGGGTCTTACAAGTTCAAATATATAGCCTTGACTTTAATATCGAGATTATGCCTTTTTAAGGTCTTACAAATTTGGGTATGCCTCGTAGAGGTCTTATAGACTTGGTATTGCTTCACGGAGGTCTTATAAATTTGGGCATGCCTCGTAGAGGTCTTATAGACTTGGTATTGCCTCATGGAGGTCTTATAAATTTGATGTTGCCTCATGGAGGTCTTATAAGCTTGATATTGCCTCATCGAGGTCTTACATATTCGGTATTTCCTCATGGAGGGCTTATATTTTTTATGTTGCCTCATGGAGGGTTTACAATTCCGAGTTTGTATGGTTTGGTGAGTTGACTGTTGACGATAGTCCCCGAGTGTTCGGGCATTTTTGGCCCTGGGGCCGTTTCTTGCGAGAACAATAAACTTCTTTGAAGCAAGAGGTGTTTTGATGATAAAAGATACTCCTTTGATTACTTGGTACAAGCATATATGCCTTCGTCGTCGAGGGTTCGATTATTCTATGCGGACACAATTCATTCTACCGTTTGGTCTGCTACATCATTCTCCTGTCGAGACCCTCTTTGGCATATTTCAATTTCTTCGAGGAGGCGATCTCCCGGGGGGATTCCCCCCAATATTTGAGGTTAATTAAAGAGAAGCCTTGAATAATTGATGAGTTATTCTTAGGTAGCACATAGATGTTTCCTCGTTAAAAACCTCGCCGGTAAAACCCACTTGGGATAAAATCCGATCTGAGGGAAAAAGAGCGCAACACATGCTTTAAAACCTAAGGTCTTCGAGCAGGAGGGTGATTCGATTCCTCTCAATCGAACACATGCACACAGGTTAGTGTAAAATGTAAATAAAAAGGGAGAGGGTTATACCTTAGCGGTGATGGCGTTTGAACCTCGATATGTTTCAGATGCTCGTTCCGAGGACGCGACACGGTCCTTTATTAGTTCATTCAGGTGTAGCCGAGCATGTAGCTCGTGATTTCTACTTGGCTGTTTGTTTGTCCTTTGGATCCTTCGATGTAGAAGGCGTCGATGTCGGTGCCACATCGTGCACCGTGAACATCTCTCTTGCTGCTTGTTGCTCCCTGTGTACCGATTTTATTCCGCCCTTCATTGGAAACTTCATCATTTGATGAAGGGTTGACGGTACTGCTCTCATGCAGTGTATCCATGGCCTTTCGGGCAAGGCATTGTACCTCATGTCCCTTTCGATGACATGAAACTTGGTATCTTGGGTTGTACTGGCCACGTTGACCGGGAGGATGATCTCCCCTTTCGTTGTCTCGCTCGCCATGTTGAATCCATTGAGGACTTGAGAGGCGGGCACGATCTGGTCGAGCATCCCGAGCTGTTCTACCACCCTCGACCTGATTAGCCGAGCTACCTGGATCCACGAGCACACGTTTAATTTGTAATTTATTCAAAAGAACGGAGATTACCAATATGTCGTTATGAGGCTAAGAAAGGGTCTCGATATCCTCTTCGCTGAATGTGAGAGCGTCCTCGGGTATGTAACTCCGAGTTTGCTTTTCCCTGGTGATGGATATTTTTGTTCACTTGACAATTGGTTCCTGTGTGACGTCGATTCCTCCAGTGATCATGTGGATAACTTGATGTGGTTCTTCTGGTTCGTTCTTCCTATTCGCCTCTCTTTCCCGAAATTGATTTTTGGCTCGGTCGCTGAGGAACTCCCGGAGGTTCCCTTTACTGATCAGTCGGGCTACTTCTTCTCGGAGCTGTCTGCACTCTTCAGTTCTATGACCGTGAGTGCCGTGAAATTCGCACATCAGGTTAGGGTTCCTTTGCATAAGATCCGATAGTATGGGTTTTGGCCACCTGGTATCTTTGATTTTACTTATGGTCGATACGATGTCTGAAACATCAATGTTGAAGTTGTACTCAGATAACCGGGGTGCCTCCACCGGCCCTAAGTGTCTATCGAACCCAATTTTGTTCACGAAGAGAATTCTTACCTCGATCCATCCTTCGATCGTTTCGAGGTATATTACGCTTTGGGGCGTTCCTTCGATCTTCGGTGTATGGTTGGTACATTTCCTTGCTTGGCCTCGGTTCTCTCTCTAGAAACCTTGATTCCTTCGCTAAGAGCCCGCTAGGATACACTGAGCCCGAGGGGGCTCCCAATTGGTCGTCCTCGACCCCGATCTTTAAGTGATACCGGTTGTGGACATCCAACCAAGTTACGGCAGGATACTCGACCAAATTCTTCTTTAGTTGCTTTGAAGCTAAGGAGCTTCATTCATTCAAGCCTTGAGTGAAGGCCTGCACTGCCCAGTCATCGGAGACCGGTGGTAACTCCATCCGTTCCATTTGAAAGTGAGGCACAAATTCCCTTAGCATCTCGTTCTCTCTCTGTTTAATTTTGAAGACGTCAGACTTCCTTGTAGAGACCTTGATGGCACCGGCATGTGCCTTTATAAAAGAGTCTGCCAACATGGCAAACAAATCTATTGAATTCGGGGGTAGGTTGTGATACTACATCATGACCCCCTTTGACAGTGTTTCTCCTAATTTTTTCAACAGGACGGATTCAATCTCGTCGTCCTTTAAGTCGTTCCCTTTCACAACACAAGTATAGGCAGTGATGTGCTCATTGGGATCCGAGGTTCCGTTATACTTCTTGAGATCTGGCATTCTAAATTTCTCCGGGGTGGGCTTTGGAGCCGCACTTGATGGGAATGGCTTTTGCACAAACTTTTTTGAATCTACACCCCTCAGAATCAGGGGTTCGCCCGTGATCTGATCGACCCTCGAGTACTAGGTCTCCACCTTTTTGTCGTTAGCTTCTATCTTTTTCTCGCATGATTCAATCCTCTTTGTGAGGTCCTCTAGCATCTTCATAATAGCGGGGTCGGCTGCTGACCCGTTGTTGCTCGATCTCTCTGGTGCCTGTTCGACTCGAGGAGACGCTTCTGGTGGTGCTGTGCTTGGAGTTTTTTGATGGCTTTGTAGATGAGCAATAACCATTTGTTGTGCCTGCAACATTTCAAAAATAACATGAAGGCTAACTTCTCTTTCCTCCAGAGCTGGAGTTTTCTGCCCTTCATGTTGGTTTCCCTGGCATATACTCACGTCGGTATGAGAACTTATATCGACATGTTAGGCGTTGCGTGAGCCCACATCCACGGGGATTGTGGCTGGTGCATCCTCAGGGTTTTGCAGTGGTACACCGGTGCCTGAAACAACTACACCGTTCTCTCCATGATCCTCAGGACCGTTATTTTCATGTGCATTCACTGAGTTAGACATTTTTGACCTGAAATCAAATATTCTTGGAAAAAAAGCGTAAAGAATAACTTGTGTTTTCAGTAAACCAGCGCTAAAACAATCACTATTATTTTTAGCCCCACGATGGGCGCCAAACTGTTTACCTTGAAAATGATAACTAAAATTATATTTGATTTTATGGTTATAAAAATATGTGATTTATTTTAACACCAGTTGTTTGCTAAGTGCGAGTTAGAAAAATGAGATAAAAGTAAGGGACGACAATGATATGCAAATCGGACAATAGTGAGACGGGGTCTCGAGCTGACCGATGTTGGGCCTCGAGGTCGAGCTAGTATGCTTAACAGAAGGCGACCGGTGAAGAAATAACAGCTTAAAGGGCCTCCAGGGTAGCCTTTTACGATCAATAATGAGCAATAAATGAAGAGCAATTAATGAAACACGATAAATGGAAACAATAAATCAATGAAACAATTATTGAATATGTTTAAGTTAGAGAGCAGACAACGTTCCCGTTCTTGTATTAAATATCATGTGTCCAAAAAATAACAAGGGTCCCCTTTATATAGGAGGGGAATCCCAACATACTACATGTGTAATTATTACAAAGAAATATAGCTGGTACAACTATGTAATGGTCCGGTACGGACTTGTACTATCTCTGCAGGCGTTGTCAACTCCAACCACGTGCCCTTGGGAATTTCCCGCCGTTCCACGATGGTCATTGATTTATACTTCCCGAGGTCGAACACAAGGATCATTCGATATGCTCCCTCGCGGTCAAGTTTCAACTCTGCTCCGAGCTCTTCAGAAACGGGTTACGAAATGCCATAGTGGCCCCAAAATCGTACTCTCCGATTTTGGCCTTACACAATTGGGAGACTAAACTTCAGGCACTTATGGCTAAACTTTTTTCTTTTTGCCGAAAAAAGTACAGATATACCTATTAAAGTCATACTCGTATTGTACAAAATATTATAAAATTACGTACTCTAAAGTACACTTCTGAATTCGAATATGGCCACTTTAGAATTTATATTTAAAGTTACAAATTTAGGTTTCGAAATCGGATCTGAAGTTCTTCTATATCTCATCAATGAAAATTCAGAATCGGATTTGAAGTTCTTCTAACTTTTCAATGCAACTTCAGAATTGGAATCTAAAGTCTCTATCTATTCAATGCAAATTTAGAATTGGATCCGACGTTCGTCTATCTCTTCAATGCAACTTCAAAATTGAATCTAAAGTTCTTCTATATCTCAAGAGGTTCATCCCATAGGTTTCAACGAAGTCAGCATCAAGCAAGCTTTCTCTAGGTTCGATAATAGTGGCTTTCGGTTTCTTCACTACAGTTTACAAGTACCAACTCAAAGTTTGAATATTAGTTTTAAGAAGAAGAAAAAGAAGAAGAAACAACAGCGACAACATCGGAGAAGAAGCAATAGTGAAGAAGTAGCAAGGAAACAATAACAACGAAGAAGAAACAACAAGCAACAACGAAAAAAAGTATCAGAGAAGAAAGTGGCATCCATTGTTACCTAAATATTGGGTGCCAGTTAATTTAAAAAAAATAAAAAATTATATGTTAAATGGAGCACCTTGTAAATTTTTTATATATTCTTCCGAAGTTTTCAACTTTCACAAGTGAAACTCTAGGATTATTTTTCGATTACAAAATAATAAAAATACCCAATTGGAGCTATTTATGCTGATAGCCGCCCAACTCAGTTGGAGATGTATTTTATCAAAATATTAAACTGAACCAGTTGATGCATCTCAATCAATCTATCAATAAGGTTAGATCAACTTGAACTACAGTACTAACTCAAACCAATACAGAAGAGCCTCTTTATCAAAACTAAAGCCAAAAAGACAGACAAACGATTCAAATGTAGATACAATTGTAATTAGTCCAAATACACACAAACGATTTCAAATGGAGATACAATTATAAATTAGTCCATATTAATTACTCTCTTTGTTCCAATTTATGTAAAGGCTGAGCATAAAGTTTAAGAAAAAATAAAGACTTTTGAAATTTGTGGTCCTAATTCAGAGTATTTATGTGGTTATAAAAGTTTCTCATTATGATTAGAATTTGAAGTTTAAGCTAAATTGTTTCCAAATTTAGAAATGAGTCATTCTTTTTGGAACAGACCAATAAGTTTACATAAACTGAAACGGAGGGAGTATTTGTTTTTTCTAGTCACATGTATAATTAATATATTGATTATACATAACTATACATATGTAATACATAAATTATGTGTATATTAAAGATTCACCGGTTATTTTTAGTTTAAGTGGCAGGGTAATAGATGGTTCGATTCAATGTTTACTTTTCCTAACCGGTATACATAGAATATATATTGATCACACATAGTTATACGTACATATTATACACTCGTCGGCTTTTTTTTAATAGATTAGCTGAACAACTATTTGGGTTTAATTCTTCCCCTTTTATCAACTCAATTGTAACAAAAAAGCGATACATATGATACAGGTTAGTTTTGAATTTGACAACTAGTATTACGTTATATTTGTTAACCAATTTTTTACCTGGCGATTTTACTATTTTCACTTGACCTAACGATTCTTGACCCGACTAAATTTTGGATTAATATGGTCATGAGTCATGACCAATTGATCGTCTTAACCTACTTTTAACTGTTGAAAGTTTAACCAAATAGCCTATTTGACGGCTCCACTTATAAAGCGAAAAATGTATTTGGTTTCGCATTTGTACACATATTTTTGCAACACATCTTTCTTACATTTTCAATAACGTCGTACATTTTCTTCTTTCTTGTTCTTTAACAATTTACCACTTTGTATCATACTGAATTTGTGCAAAGTCCAAGTTTGAGGACAGTGGCGGAGTAAGAATTCCTATTAAGCGATATTAAATTTTGAAGAAATAAATGAATAAATTAAAGGGATTTAATACATAGTATATATACATAAAAATAATAATTTATTACCTATCTAAACAATAATTTTCCCGAAAAAGGTACTATCAATTGACATTCTTTAGAGCTACTCCACGATGGTATATTGCATCGTTATTCTTTTGTCTAACCAATAAGGAATAGATAACGGTTCATAATCTTTTGTTTTATGGTTAACTTATTTCATTTGTCCTTGCACTTATAATATTACCATAAAATACAATAAAAGGATAGTCTGTATCTGTAAGATCAGAGACACAAATTTATAATATAGCATGTGATACTTGCATAGAATACCAAATGGTAAGTGCACTCTCCTTGAACTGTCCCCCCAACTCTCAATTGAAATAACCTTCTCAATCCCATTTTTGGTTAGGGTTGGAGCAATCGAGTGAGCTATAAGCAATCAATTTCGACAGAAAAATAGGGTCAATGATGGAAACTCATCATATCGATTCTTGGACTCTACTCATAAACGTCCCTTCTTTTATTATCCCCATCACTCGTTGGTCCAAGTCTACAGCTTTAGTGTAGTTTCTTTTTTCTTTATTATGTTTTGGTCTATACAAAAATAAAAGTATATTTGGATGGCCAATAACATCTACGAGAACACGAATTTTCTAGAATTCATGATATTACAATTGGAATTGCTGTTTATTTGATCGTTGGACCATATTAGTGGTGGCAAAATAGATTAAATAGTTTGAATAATGAACCTTTTAAAAATATGTTAAATATGGATAAAAGTCATAGTATACACTTAAAAAGATAGATAACCAAGGGATAATCAATTGGTTTAACATTTTACATTTACAAAAACTTAATTTGGATTCCTCAAGTTTGAAGAATATAAATTCTCCCAAAGGTGATCATATTTAAGAAGCCATGGATAATATGGACCTTCATTTTAATGATTAACCCATTTTCTATTCATATTAAATATGAATCGGGTCGGATATCTTATTCGTTTTTATATTTTACATTTTCGACCTATCCATATCCGATCTGACCCGCTCGTTTACTACTCCTAGACTGTACATTCAGGGATACTAGTTTATATATACGTATGTTGCACGTAAATCTTCGGTATGTTATTTATATAAAGGAACATTGTTATAAAGCAATTGACATAGAAAAAGATACCATAATCTTTAAAATGCTAAATATCAATGTTATACATTAAAATAATACTTAAATTCAAAGTGGTTGAATGTCGTCTAAGCTGCAAAGGTGATCAATTTAGTCAGGTTAACTAGACAATATTTATAGTGTAGAAACATGTGATGCAATAGTATCTTACTTAAATCCTCTTTGTAGATAATGTGTTTGGCATATGATCCCTTCTAACACTTTGCTAGCCCTGTGATTATCAAAAACTCCAGTTGATGACCCTTACAAAAGTGCAACATTCACATTATTGTACGTGTGAGAAAACATGTGGCAAATACAGTCAAAGAATAACATATTTTTATTGGGGCATATACTATTAACCATGTATTTAGATATAGTATATTCTAATAATTGTCATGGTTAGAAGTTTAAGTGGGAGATTGTTGGGATATATACTATTAATCATGGGTTTGGTTTGGATATAATATTTTTTATGGAACAATTGTTTATTCAATTTTAATAAGGTTTTAAATAGATCAAATATTAGTATGTGTCCTTTACTTATATAGTAGATGATTTAGTGTATAGAGTTTAGCTTATACACGGAAGATTAGATCATCGGTTCATATAAGTATAAAGTTTGAGTTCACAATCTAATGATGGAATTGGACAAACCATCCCCGATGATTGTAGCACAAGATTAAATATAATTTATCTTGATTATGAGAATGGTTTAATTCCAACTTCTTGTGCTAGTACATTTCGTATGTACTGAACGGACCAAGTACAAATAAGTATTTTATACTGACTTAATAAAATAAACTCTCTAGCCATTAAATGTACTTATAATCTTAATCTTGATATAATATTTATTAGATGTGTATATTATTATTGTTTTGATTTATTAAAAGGCGAGATTCTTTTATGGGTCAATATGCCTGGTAAATTGGATAATAATAATATACACTGACGAAATAATAGTTAGTTGATAGAATCCATGTCTCGGTTTAGAGATTGATGATACACCTTTATGAAAACTTGTAAGTTTTCATGTGTAAACTCAGCCAGTGGATTTTGTATCCGACATATGAAATAAGTTAAGCGAAAGTCTAAAGAATAATCAATAAACTAAATCGTCAGTAATTTAATTTAATTGATTAGTATCTGAATATTAACATGGGGAGTTAAATAAGATTTAATAGATGAATTTCGAAATTGAATAAGGAGTGCAATTAAGAACTTTTAGTGGGATAATTCGTAATTTGTGACGACCCGATTGGTCGTTTTGAGAGTTAGCGCCCAGATCCCCCAATAACTGCTTTCCCCACGTTTGTATCTGCTTATGGGACTTGTCGGAGTGGTAAGTTATGGTTTTCGGAGAGTTTTGGGACACATAGTCCCTAAATATGAGTTTAAGCTTTAGAAATCAGACCGTAGTTGGAACTATGTGAAGACGGGTCCAGAATGGAATTTCGTCAATTCTGTTAGCTCCGTTGAGTGATTTTGGGGTTAGGAGCTTGTCCGAAATATATTTTCGAGGTCTGTAGTAGATTTAGGCTTGAATTGGCGAAAGTTAGAATTTCGGCGATTTCGGCCGATAGGTGAAATTTTGATATCGGACTCGGAATGAAATTGTGGAAGTGGTTGTAGGCCGGTAGTGCCATTTATGACATGTGTGTAAAATTTTAGAACATTCGGACTAGTTTTGACGTGTTTTGGCATCGGTTGTGGATTTTCGAAATTTCATAAGTTCTTAGGCTTGAATCTATGCATAATTCTTGATTTTGATGTTATGTGACGTGGTTTGAAGGTTTGACTAAGTTCGAATGAGGTATTAGGACTGGTTGATAGGTTTGGTTGAGGTCTCGGGGGCCTCGGGTGTGTTTCGGATGCTCAACGGGCTAAAGTTTTGACTTAAGAAACAACAGAAATTGCTGGTGCTGGTTTCCTCCTATGCGTTCGCGTGAGTATAGTCACGAACGCGTAGGCTTAACTGGTCCCAGGAGACTTTTTGCAATGCGTTCGCATAGAGGGGATTGCGAACGCGTAAGTTTGCCACAGTGACGGAATGCGAACGCGTGGACTATGTTGCGTTCGCGTAGAAGGATTAGGCAGTAGGGGATTCGAGCTTAACCCTTCGCGGACGTGTGGTGCTAGTCGCGTTCGCGTAGGGTTGGAATAGTCCAAGGACCGCATTCGCATGCCCTGTGTCGTGTTCGCGTATGTCAGAATTTGGGCGCGTGAGTTTTTACCCTTCGCGTTCCCGAGGGTGCTTCCACAAACGCGATGAGGACTTTCCTGGGCAGATTTTAAAACCCAAAATCGAGGGTTTAAGCTATTTTTCACATTTTTGAACTTGGGAGCTCGGGGATTGGCGATTTTCGAAGAGATTTTCACTTGGGAGAATTGGGTAAGTAATTCCTACTCGGTTTGGGCTAATTTCTATGAATCTACACTTAAATTCATCCTTTAATTTCGAATTTATGGTGGAAAATTTGGGGAAAATTGGATAAAGTTCTTAGACTAAAATTTGAAGTTTTGATCGAGGTTTTGATATCTGATTTGAGAAATTCTTGTATGGTTAGACTCGTGAGTGAACGGGTGTCCGGAATTTGTAACTTTTACCCAATTCCGAGACGTGAGCTCGGGAGACGTTTTGGGCAATTTTCCTAGTTTCGCGTATTAGGTTTGAACTAATTAGCTAAATTGATTTCTTAAAGTGATATTTACATTATGCAATTGAATTGAATAGATTTGAGCCATTCGGAGTCGGGTACTCGTGGCAAGAACGTGGTTTCGAGTTGAGTAGAGACGTCGAGATAACTGGCTTGTCTAACTCTATGTTGGGGAATTCCCCTTAGGTTGTTTTGATAAAAAAAATTATTGTGTGGGCGCCGTGCACGTGAGGTGACGAGTACGTACACGGGCCATTTCTGCAAAAATATTACTTTTCTTTTAAAACACTTATACTGTGCCTTGTTCTTCAATTACATCATTCCTACGTGTTTAATAGTACACCTTAGGTTAGGGAAGCATGCTTATTTGTTCATATTAAATTGTCTAACTGACACTCTATGCGTCATGTTTAGTCAACCTTCCCTGTTTTCCTACATGTACTTAGATATACTTTTAAATATTGATGTTTATTTGCCATTTACTTCGCGTTGCAGATTTAAATTGGGGACTACGGATGTATTCCGGGAGATCCCCCATCACTGCATATTTAAATTGGGGACTACAGACGTATTCTGGGAGATAAATCAAGTTGTGACAAGTTGGTATTAGAACGTCTAGGTTCATAGGAGTCACAAGTCACAAGCCGGTTTATTAGAGTCTCGCGGATAGGTGCAGAGACGTCTGTATCTATCTTCGGGAGGCTATGTAACTGTTAAGAATAATCACATTCTTTGGAATCCCTTGTCGTGCTAGTTACTCGCATCAAAAGTCTAAAACTCTATTCTATTCTTTCTCATAGATGGTGAGGACCCGCACCGGACGGACCGACGGCCAGGCATCCCAGACCCCAGCCAGAGCCACCAGAGGCAGGGGTAGGGGTAGAGGAGGAGCACGCGGTGCAACCCAATCACTGACGAGAGCAGCTACTGAGGAGCACACAACAACTCCAGCTGGAGTGCCGGCCCAGGAGGTCCCTACTACAGCTCCATCCCTCTAGGAGACTTTGGCTCAGTTCATGAGCATCTTCAGCACTCTGACTCAGGCGGGGCTACTCCCGATAGCTCCAACCACATCTCAGGCCGAGGGAGGGGCCCAGACTCCCGCAGCCCGCACTCATGAGAAAATGGTTCATGTTGATCAGGCCCTAGAGTTCATTCCTATGCCCCCAGCGGCTCCGGTTCAACGTGATGCTAGGGTAGTTGCTTCTGAGGCAGAGCAGCTCAGACTTAAGAGGTACGAGAAGTACTTCCCACCTATCTTCGGCGGATTAGCTTCATATGACGCTCTGGGTTTTCTTGAGGAGTGTCATTGTATTCTCCGCACTATGGGTATTGTGGAGAAGAGTGGGGTTTCTTTCACCGCTTTCCAGCTGAGGGGAGCGGCTTATCAGTGGTGGCATGCCTATGAGCTGAGTAGTCCGGATGAGGCAGCTTCACTCGCTTGGGCTTAGTTCTCAGAGATGCTTTTGCTTGAGTTTGTCCCTCAGAGCCTCAAGGATGCTTGGCGTGTAGAGTTTGAGCAGTTGTGCATGGGTACTATGAATGTGTCGGAGTATGCAGTCCGTTTCAGTGACTTGGCACGTCATGCACCAGCTTTGGTTGTTACGGTCAGAGAGAGGGTTCGACGTTTCATTGAGGGACTCCATCCCGGTATTCGGACCAGCATGGCCATAGAGTTGGAGATGGATATCACTTACCAGCAGGCAGTGAGTATTTCCCGGAGGATTGAGAGCATGTTTTCTCGAGACAGAGAGGAGAGGGAGGCCAAGAGGTCTCGAGAGACTGGTCATTTTTGGGAGCTCGTGCACCAGCAACACGCTATGGTAGGGTTTTTGTGAGTCTCCCTATTCATTCAGCTTTTCCAGTAGCCAGTGGTATTCCAGCTCCTCCTAGACCTCAGGAGCCTTATTATGCACCGCCAGTATCTAGTGTGCCTCCTGCTCGAGGTGTTGTTAGCGGTCAGTCTAGTAGGCCAGTTCAGAGTCAACATCAGCCGCCACGTGCTCCGAGGGGTTGTTTTGAGTGTGGTGACCCTTGCCACATGTTCAGAGATTGCCCTAGAGCTAGGAGGGGTGCATCATCTCAGACGTATCAGGCCCCACGTGCTCCACCGGGTCCTCCAGCTATTCTTCCAGCCCCAGCTGCTGCCCCACCTCCTTAGACATCTCGATGTGGATGTAGGTGAGGTCGAGGTCGCTCTAGAGGGGGAGGCCAGGCCAGGTACTATGCCCTACCAGCTCGTTCAGAGGTCGTTGCTTCATATTCAGTTATCACAGGTATTGTCCCTGTTTGTCATAGGGATGCATCAACATTATTTGACCCAGGCTCTACGTATTCATATATGTCTTCTTATTTTGCTTCACATCTGGGGATAACTCGGGATTCTTTGAGCTCCCTTATTTATGTTTCCACTCCCGTGGGAGATTCTCTTGTTGTGGACCACGTACATCGGTCATGCTTGATTGTTATCAGTGTTTTTGAGACCAGGGCTGATTTATTATTACTCAGTATGGTCGATTTTGATGTTATTTTGGGCATGGACTGGTTGTCGCCCCATTATGCTATTCATGATTGTCACGCGAAGATCGCGACGATGGCTATGCCAGGTTTATCGAGGTTAGATTTGAGAGGTACCTTAGAGTATACTCCCCGCACGACCATTTCTTTTCTTAAAGCTCAGCGGATGGTTGAAAAGGGGTGCAATGCGTATTTGACCTATGTGAGAGATGTTAGTGTTGATAACCCTATAGTTGAGTCAGTTCCAGTTGTGAGGGACTTTCCTGATGTGTTTCCCGCTGATCTTCTGGGTATGTCGCCCGACATGGATATTGATTTTGACATTGATTTATTGTCGGGCACTCAGCCCATTTCCATTCCTCCCTATCGCATGGCTCATCCTGAGTTGAATGAGTTGAAGGAGCAGTTACAGGAGTTGCTTGATAAGGGTTTCATCAGGCCCAGTGTATCACCTAGGGGTGATCCGATATTATTTGTGAAGAAAAATGATGTTTCTATGCGTATGTGTATTGATTATCGGCAGCTGAACAAGGTTATAGTGAAGAATAGGTCTCCATTACCTCGCATTGATGATTTATTTGACCAGTTACAGGGTGTCAGGGTATTCTCCAAGATTGACTTGTGTTCTGATTATCATCAGTTGAAGATTCGGGAGCCGGATATCCCGAAGACTACCTTCAGGACCAGATATGGCCACTATGAGTTTCTTGTCATGTCATTTGGGCTGACCAATGCCCCAACAACCCTTATGCACTTAATGCACGGTGTGTTCTGGCCTTATCTTGATTCCTTCTTCATTGTGTTTATTGATGACATCTTGGTGTATTCTCAGTCCCAGGAGGACCATGAGCAACATTTGAGGACCGTACTTCAGACTTTGAGGGAGAAGAAATAGTATGCAAAGTTTTCTAAGTGTGAATTTTGGCTTGATTCTGTGGCATTCTTAGGCCATGTGGTGTCTTGTAATGGGATCAAGTTAGACCCTAAGAAGGTGGAGGCGGTACAGAGTTGGCCTAGACCGTCATTAGCTACTGAGATCCGCAGTTTCCTTGGTTTGGCTGGTACTATCGTCACTTTTTGGAGGAATTTTCATCTATTGCAGCACCTATGAGCAGACTAACCCAGAAGGGTGCTCCGTTCAGGTGGACTGAGGAGTGTGAGGAGAGCTTTCAGAAGTTCAAGATAGCCCTGACTACAACTCCAGTGTTGGTATTGCCTACGGGTTCAAGATCCTATACAATCTATTGTGATGCCTAGAGGATTGGCCTTGGAGAGGTATTGAAGCAGGACGGTAGGGTGATTGCCTACGCGTCCATACAGTTAAAGGTGCATGATAAGAACTATCCAATTCATGATCTCGAGTTAGCAGCGATTGTTCACGCCCTAAAGATATGTCGTCATTATTTATACGGTGTTCCCTGTGAGATTTTCACGGATCACCGGAGTTTGCAGCACTTGTTCAATCAGAAAGACCTCAATTTGCGCCAGCATAGGTGGTTGGAGTTACTCAAGGATTATGACATCACTATATTATATCACTCGGGGAAGCCCAATGTAGTGTCCGACGCCTTGAGTCGCCGGGCGGAGAGTTTGGGGAGTTTGGCATATCTTTCGGCAGTTGAGAGGCCCTTAGCCTTGGATGTTCAGTCCTTACCCAATCAGTTTGTGAGATTGAATCTTTCAGAGCCTTGCCGGGTATTTGCTTGTGTGATTGCCCGATCTTCTCTTTATGACCCCATCATAGAGCGTCAGTATGATGATCCCCACCTTCTGGTTCTTCAGGACAGGGTTCGATGAGGTGATGCCAGGGATGTGACTGTAGGAGATGATGGTGTGATGAAGATGCAAGGTTGGATCTGTGTGCCCAATGTGGATCGGCTTCAGGAGTTTATTCTTGAGGAGGCCCATAGCTCGCGATACTCCATTCATCCGGACCGCAAAGATGTATCAGGACCTGAGACAACACTACTGGTGGAGGAGGATGAAAAAGGATATAGTGGAATTTGTGGCCAAATGTCTCAACTGTCAGCAGGTCAAATATGAGCATCAGAGACCAGGAGGGTTACTTCAGCAAATTGAGCTTCCTGAGTGGAAGTGAGAGCGTATCACCATGGACTTTGTGGTTGGGCTTCCTCGGACTTTGAGAAAGTTCGATGCTATTTGGGTGATCGTGGATCGACTGACCAAGTCAGCCCATTTCATTCCAGTGATGACTACATACTTCTCAGAGAGGTTGGCTGATATTTATATCAGGGAGATTGTCCGACTTCACGGTATTCCTGTATCTATCATTTTAGACAGAGGTACACAGTTCACTTAACGGTTATGGAGAGCCGTTCAGCAGGAGTTAGGCACCACAGTAGAGTTGAGTACAACCTTTCAGCCTCAGACAGATGGGCAGTCCGAGCGCACGATTCAGATTCTTGAGGATATTCTCCGTGCCTGTGTGATGGATTTTGGAGGGTCATGGGACCAATACTTTCCACTTGCAGAGTTTTCTTATAATAACAGTTACCAGTCCAGCATTCAGATGGCACGGTATGAGGCTTTGTACGGTAGACGGTGCCGGTCTCTAGTGGGATGGGTTAAGCCGGGAGAGGCCCGATTGTTGGGTATAGATTTGGTTCAGGATGTCCCAGACAAGGTGAAGGTGATTCAGGAGAGACTTCGCACAGCTCAGTCCAGGCAGAAGAGTTATGCGGACCGAAAGGTTCGTGATTTGGCATTTATGGTTGGTGATCGCGTTTTGCTTCGGGTATCGCCTATGAAGGGCGTCATGAGGTTCGGGAAAAAGGGTAAGCTGAGTTCGAGGTTCATTGGCCATTTTTAGATATTGCGACGTGTTGGGGAGGTTGCTTATGAGCTTGCCTTGCCTCCCAGCCTAGCAGGGGTCCATCCGGTATTCCATGTCTTGATGCTCCGGAAGTATCACGGTGATCCGACTCATGTTTTGGATTTCAGTTCAGTCCAGTTGGACAAGGATTTATCACATATTCAGGAGACAGTAGCTATATTAGACAGGCAGGTCATAAAGCTCAGGTCAAAGAATATTACATCAGTTAAGGTTCAGTGGAGGGGTAAGCCGGTCGAT
The DNA here is from genome assembly GCA_005239495.1 of Nicotiana undulata. Lineage (NCBI taxonomy): Eukaryota > Viridiplantae > Streptophyta > Magnoliopsida > Solanales > Solanaceae > Nicotiana > Nicotiana undulata. The sequence goes on from MDKH01163551.1 coordinate 31,661, forward strand.
GAGGCGACTTGGGAGACCGAGCAGGATATGCGTAGCCAGTACCCTCATCTTTTCACAGCTTCAGGTATGTCTCTATACTCAGTTGTTTTGAGAGTTAGTGCCCTGATCCCCCAATAACTTCTTTCCCCACGTTTGTATCTTCTTATGGGACTTGTCGTAGTGGTAACTTATGGGTTTCAGAGAGTTTTGGGACACATAGTCCCTAAATATGAGTTTAAGCTTTAGAAATCGGACCGTAGTTGGAACTGTGTGAAGATGGGTAAGGAATGGAAATCCGTCGACTCCATTAGCTCCGTTGAGTAATTTCGGGGTTAGGAGCATATACGGAATATGTTTCCGAGGTCTGTAGTAGATTTAGGTTTGAATTGGCGAAAGTTAGAATTTCGGCGATTTCGACCGATAGGTGAAATTTTGATATCAGGATCGGAATGGAATTCCGGAAGTGATTGTAGGTCCATAGTGTCATTTATGACCTGTGTGTAAAATTTGAGGTCATTCGGACTAGTTTTGACGTGTTTCGGCATCGGTTGTGGATTTTGGAAATTTCATAAGTTCTTAGGCTTGAATCTATGCATAATTCTTGAATTCTATGTTATGTGACGTGGTTTGAAGGCTCGACTAAGTTCGAATGAGGTATTAGGACTGGTTGGTAGGTTTGGTTGAGGTCCCGGGGGCCTCGGGTGTGTTTCGAATACTCAACGGGCTAAAGTTTGGACTTAAGAAATAGCAAAAATTGCTGGTACTGGTTTCCTCTTATGCGTTCGCGTGGGTATAATCACGAACGCATAGGCTTAATTGGTCCCAGGCGACTTTGTGAAATGCGTTCGTGTAGAGGGGATTGCGAACGCGTAAGTTTTCCACAGTGATGGAACGCGAACGCGTGAACTATGCCGCGTTCGCGTAGAAGGATTAGGCAGCAGGGGATTCAAGCTTAACCCTTCGCGGACACGTGGTGCTAGTCGCGTTCGCGTAGGGTTGGAATAGGCCGAGGACCGCGTTTACATGCCCTGTGTCGGGTTCGCGTAGGTCTGAATTTGGGTGCTTGAGTTTTTACCCTTCGCGTTCGCGAGGGTGCTTCCGCGAACGCGATGAGGACTGTTCCTGGGCAGATTCTAAAACCCAAAATCGAGGGTTTAAGCTATTTTTTATATTTTTGAACTTGGGAGCTCGGGTATTGGCGATTTTCGAAGAGATTTTCACTTTGGCGAATTGGGTAAGTAATTCCTACTTGGTTTGGGCTAATTTCATGAATCTACTCTTAAATCCATCCTTTAATTTCGAATTTATGATGGAAAATTTGGGGAAAATTGGATAAAGTTCTTAGACTAAAATTTGAAGTTTTGATCGAGGTTTTGATATCTGATTTGAGAAATTCTTGTATAGTTAGACTCGTGAGTGAACGGGTGTCCGGAATTTTTAACTTTTACCCAATTCCGAGACGTGAGCTCGGGAGACGTTTTGGGCAATTTTCCTAGTTTCGCGTATTAGGTTTGAACTAATTAGCTAAATTGATTTCTTAAAGTGATATTTACATTATGCAATTGAATTGAATAGATTTGAGCCATTCGGAGTCGGGTACTCGTGGCAAGAACGTGGTTTCGAGTTGAGTAGAGACGTCGAGATAACTGGCTTGTCTAACTCTATGTTGGGGAATTCCCCTTAGGTTGTTTTGATAAAAAAAATTATTGTGTGGGCGCCGTGCACGTGAGGTGACGAGTACGTACACGGGCCATTTCTGCAAAAATATTACTTTTCTTTTAAAACACTTATACTGTGCCTTGTTCTTCAATTACATCATTCCTACGTGTTTAATAGTACACCTTAGGTTAGGGAAGCATGCTTATTTGTTCATATTAAATTGTCTAACTGACACTCTATGCGTCATGTTTAGTCAACCTTCCCTGTTTTCCTACATGTACTTAGATATACTTTTAAATATTGATGTTTATTTGCCATTTACTTTGCATTTCATATTTAAATTTGGGACTACAGACGTATTCCGGGAGATCCCCCCAGCACTGCATATTTAAATTGGGGACTACAGACGTACTCCCGGAGATCCCCCCTGTACTTCATATCTAAATTGGGGACTACAGACGTATTTTGGGAGATTCCCCCTGTACTGCATATTTATATTTAGAACTACGGGACAGTATCCCGAGAGATTCCACTATGTGATTTGTTGTGCTGAGCCGAGGGCTCCATTCTACCGCTTTATTCCATATTATTCTTCTAACTGTCTACTTTAGGACTTATTTCTTTTTCGTATTATTTAAATTGTTTTTATCTATAAATCCTGTAGAGCCTTAAACTGACCTCGTCATTACTTGACCGGGGTTAGGCTTGGCACTTACTTGGTACCGAATGTGGATTACTCATGCCCTTTCCTGCACATGTTTTTCATGTGCAGAAGGTTCCAGTTCTCAGTTCCGTGGCTAGTGGTCGTCGTAGCAGCTTTGAGGAGACCGTAAGGTTATTCTGCTGCGTCCGCAGAATCCTCCGAGTCACCTTCCATTCCAATTTAGATAGAGACTTCTATGTATTTCTTTCTCATTGTATTGAGCTATTATGGTATAGAGCTCTGCCGGGTTTTGGGAATCTTGCTTGTACATACCAAGTGGCGATGTTCTACTTAGTAGATTTACTTTACCCTGTCTTTACTTATTATTTTTGTTTAATATCTTTCGCAAATTTAAGCTTACCTAGTCGCAGAGACTAGGTGCCGTCACGATACCTTTCGGAGGGTAAATCGGGTCGTGACATAATTAATTATGGTGGATATTAATTTCGAAAATTATAAATTAGTTCCATAATTGGAAGCCTTGTTAATTAAATTTTGTGGTCCTTGTTGTGCCTAAATAATAGGAAATAAAAGAATCTTTTTTCTGGTGGAAAAGAAAACCCAACAGGTTTTGGAAAAGGGTTTTAACTCGTAAAACTTGTGCTATAAATACATAAGGTTTTCCACTTATAGGTGGGGGAAAAAAATGGCCGAACTCAGCCTATTTTCCTAGAAATTTTGCCCACACGAAATTGCAATTTTCGGATATTATTTGAGTAACACAGTAGACCGTGGAACGTTCGCGAATCTTTATCATGCTGATGATGAAGAATTCATTGAGTTGTTGTGGAGTTGGAGGCTCACGTGATAGAGGATCTTTGTTCACGCTTCAATAGGTAACCTGTGAAATCACGTTTATGCTAGTTGTCTAGATTACATGTGTTTTTGATACTGAGATTGTTTCCGCTGCTTATTATAATCCATCAATTTTTTGGCCATGTACTTTATTTTTTATCATTGCAAAACCATATTGAGAATTGTTTCCAAATAAATTCAAAAGGACATCGTTCATTTTCAGGTGGTCAAAGCTAAATTCTGAATATAAAATCATTCTTGGTATGATAGTGGCCTATTATGATTTTTGCACGTATAATATTGTTGTTAAAATATTTATATACCATTTGCCAATTACTAAAGTCATCTGAGGGGTCTAAGTTTTTCAGTAAAATAATTGATATATTTTTCTTAAAAATGATCATGTTAAGGAAGATCACTTTTAATTTTGACACCAAACAGTTCATCTTCTTTTAACTTTAACTTTCAAAAACTATTGAATTTCAGACCAAATAATTCAATTACGTCCATGATATCTCTAAAGCTTCTCTCATTGATGCTTCACTATATGTGTTTCATCCCATATTATCAATTTTGTTTTTCTTATAAATTTAGCACCAACACTCAGTATTGACATATTGGTGATAGTTGACACAATTGTTTTGAAGAAGTATGCGGAATTTAGAGTGAATTGTACAACTCCTGATAAAATTGCTACTGTTATACAACTTATTGTTGTTTTATATGTTGTTAAAGCTATCATGCGGATTGATCTAATATTTACAAATAATGCAAGATATACAAATATTTTTCTGCTCCTCCATGTACATATTGTTTACCCTTAACATCGAGTAACAATTAAATTTATAAGTGATTTTAAGGATATATGATTTCACTTGGCGCTAATTGAGAAATATGAGAGTTAATGTTAGAAATTAACTGTAAAATAAAGCAAACCGATATGAAGTGCAGTTTGTCTCTCGAGATGGATCACCCTTGAACCAAATAAATGTCTAGTTGAAAAGAATAAACTAACAACAAAATAAGAGAACTTAAGAGAGAAAATGTATAATATTGCTTTGTTATGTGTGAATGTGATCCTTACAAATGATTAGAACCCCCTTTATATAGTAGGAGAATTCTAGTTATGGTATAATTCTAAATACATGAGGAAATCTCATGATTAACTAAATAGCCGTTCTTGACTTGATTCATGTCGAGATTTTCGCCACGATCCTTGCCCGGTCATGGATATCTCGGTTTTCCGTTAGTAGGCTTTCTCCGGTCTCGCTCGATGTGTATCCCGTTGCGATCATGGCTGGTCTTGATCTCAATTGGTCCTTCGAATCCCGAGCTTGGTACCATATCTTCATGTCTCGGTATGATATAACACGGGACCGAATCTCAGTCTGCCATCTTAGCCTCAATTAACCATACAAAATTGAGCGAGCTCGGTTTTGACCGTATACAGATAGTCCCCTCGTTTCTCATAAATAAGATGATGAGAAACGATATGAATTCTTGAGCTTCGTCTTTTCGACTAATGATGTCACTGACCAACTTGATCATGACATAAGAAACGTGACGTAAGCATCAGATGTGGCCGAAACGTCCCGTCAATACACTTCCCCAGGCATTTAATGTGTGTCAGTCGACTGTCAGTCAATTCCAATTTCTAAACCGTCGTCGTGAAACCAATAAATAGATCCCTTCTCCATTCTTTCAAACTTTAATTTCAATCTCTTTCACTCTAATCTTCAAAGTTCTTTGTATTCTTCAAGCTTCCTATCTTTAGGTCTTTGAGTTCCATTGTTTGTCCTTCCAAAACACCAAATATTACAAACTTTACTTTCAATCCCTTTATGAACGTAAATGACAATCTCCCAGCCTCAGCTCCTTCATCGCAAACTTGAGTTCCCCATCGCGAACCGAAGAGAAATCTCCCCCAGCTCCAAATAATACTTTACAATTGCAAGACCTGATCTGCAATCGCGAAGCACACCAGAGCATACGAGCTACCGGGGACCCTGTCCAATAATACCAACAAGTCCATAAATAATATTCGGACCTAACCAAAGCCTCAAAATGCATACGAGATTATTACATCTATGAATCAAATATCAAACAACAAGTTGAACTTCTCTTAAGTTCAAGAACTTCTAAACGTCCAACCAAGCATCCGATTCATCTGTAAACACTTCAGATCATAAATAAACTTTTGGCGCAAGTTTCGTTCAACAAAACTAATTTATTCCGAGTTTCGGAGCAACAATCAGATTTCGATATCATCAAAGTCAACTATCGATTAAGATTAAGAACTCTCCAATTTTTCAAATTGTCTACTTTCGGCAAATAGGCTCAAAATTCTCTAGGAACATCCAAAACAAAATCCGAACATAAGTATAAGTCCAAATTCACCTACCAACCTATTGGAACCATCAAATCACCAATATGAGGTCATTTACATAAAAGTCAAACTTTGGTCAACTTTTCCAACTTAAGGCTTCCAAAAATAAAACTAAGTGTTCCAAATCATTCCCGAACCCTATGAAAATTAAATCACCCATCCCCGCAAGTTGTAAAATATCAAAAACACATACGAGGAGCATAAAATAGGGGAATATGGTTCAAATACTGAAAATGATTGTTCGAGTCGCTACATTCTCCACATCTTGTCCAAATGTTCGTCCTCGAACAAGTTTAGAAATGACTCGGTGATACGTAATCGTATCGAAAACATGGATAATGCAAAAATGCACGAAATAAAAAAGATAGAAGATTGGGGTTTAAAATAGAGAAACACAAGAACCTAACTATGAACTAGTTAAACCCCTTGAATTTACTATGATAAACACTAATCAAGAAAGAACACTAGTAAGGAACACGGATTAAGCTAAGTAAAGAATGCAATCCAAATCCCCTAGAAGATATATCAACTAGAACAATGAATTAACATTCAAATACAAGAGATAATCTAAGGTATGAATATTAACTCATACATGATAAACCTAACATACATAATCTAAAAATATGGTAAATAAGAAGAAATAAAAGATACCCTAAACCTCTCACGGTTTGGTCTTTGTTTATTAATCCATCATCAAAATCTTCCTTTCAAAATGAGAGGAGGATACTATTTATACTAGAGTGCTATTTAGGCTAGATGACTAAAATACCCTTAGGCTAGTAAGGAAGCTAAATAGACCTAAATTATAAGACTAGCCGAAATAGCTAAATTGCCAATATAGCCTTCTTGATCTTGACTTATTTAAAGCAGTCCAACGTTATGATGTTGACTAGAAAATAATCCTTATTAAGCGTGCTCATACGGCTTGTATCATCCCCCCCTGAAAGAAATTCGTCCTCGAATTTGGACCTTGCAAAACCAAGCGGCAAACATAAGTACCAAGGCAATCACAACCAACACATTGTATATCCAAGCTAAAAGATCAAAGTTAGCAACCTTGCACTCAAAAGTAACACTCTTATGATATAGTCAAGTATCATAATTATTGATACCCAATTTTTTCCAAATTATTTTTAACTTGCATATAAGCTTTCAAAATCATTATTTAAAATAATGAGCATTTTTTCCTATTTTCCCTATTTTATTAAATTATTCGCATGTTTATTCAATATTTCATATTTAAATAATTATTCATAAATTATGTTATAAATAATTTCAAAATGTGTCACAGCTCGGTATATCATTTTTAATTATTTTTTTGTCCATTAGGATTCAATTATTCAACAAATTAGCAATTGGATATCCTTTAATTCTAATTACAGTAACTTTGCAATTATAGCACAATTGGATACTTTATGTTATTTTAATTCAAAAATCACACATTTTTATATCTAATACTATTAAATTACTGTAATTTTATCTATTTAAACTTAATTTCACTTTTAGCTATTTTAATTAATTGATTGTTCTATTTAAATTGGGCATTTAACATTTGGCCTACTTCCTATTTAAAACCTAGCCAATTTTGACCCAACCCATCTAATTTCATTAACCCAATTACCCAACCCAAATCCCAATTAAAATACCCAGCCCAGTCTTCAATCAACCCGGCCCAACCCCTAACTAATCTGAGCCGTTGATCAAATTAGATCAACGGCCCAGATTAAACCTTCCTAAAATATCTCTCACCTACCCCCCTTCCCCGTCTCATTTAGAGACTCTTCATCTCTCTCTATCTCTCTGTTACTCTCTCTAGCTTTCTCTAGAAGCCTCCTTGGCTCCTCCCCTACGATGGCGTCTTTTCACCTTCTCCGGCCGGTTCTCTCACCGGAATCTATGGCTCTTCATCGTCTCTTGGTCATCTACCCATGTTGCACCGATTCAGTGATATCCTAGGCTCTTCAGATGAACTTGGCGCGGTTCACTCACCTCCTATGGGTCTCTTGCCATTTTCCGGCCACCCCCCGGCCGTTTGGGTAAGTTTGCAGTATCCCTAGGCTAAATCGAGGTCACTCACGAGGTTTGCCCTCTTTTCTGGGTTCCATGAAACCCTAATCTTCTGTGTTTTTGGGTTTTCTTTAAGATCCGTTTCATATTTACAATGCTATGAAGTTTCTTCAGGTTTTTTTCCGGGGAAAATTTTGTTTTTAACAATTTTGAAAACTAGGGTTTCTCTACCCTTTTCTCAAATAGCTTTCCTCTTTGATTTTAGTCATCTATGCTATGTTTAAGTGGTTGTCTCACGATTTCGTGTTATTTGAACTATTATTGACGAAACCCTAGTGTTCTGGGTTGGTCTTTACTATTCGACTATGCATTCATGTGATTTCTGCAATTCCTGCTTTGATTCATTGTTATAACCTCTAATTCCTACTGTTCTACGAGCATCTCTTTGTGTCAGCGAGTGAATGCTGTTTAAATGTTTGATAATTTCGACCCTTTACCTTACTGACTATTGATTTGTGCTGATCCTTTTGTGTAAAAATCCCATGCTTGTGATGTTTTCCTTAAATACATGATCTTGTGTATTTCTTCTGTAATTCTGTATCATTTTGAATTCCTTCCATGTTTATATGATGCTTTCCTTAACTATTTCGGATTCCCTGTGATTATAATAGAATCTGAGATCCTCTTAATTGATTTTTAAAATTGATACCTTATTTTTATTTTTATAAATGTATTAGTTCAACTTCCCTTAATTACACACTATGTATTTGGCTTTATTTATGCACTATGTGGTTTCTTTGCCCTAACTTAAAAAAATCAGCCTTAATTAGACTGATTTCTTTTTTCCTTATTTTGCCTCTACTATACCGTTTGAACTAGACGCCTTAATTAAAGGAGTCCAGTTATCTTGATTGGTATTGATTGATTGTTACTTCCATAATTTGCCCATGCACTATTCGTTTTCACAACTATATAAAGACCTTGTCTTCTTTCTTTTAACACACACTGAGATACACACACACACACTAATTTTTGAGAGCACTGACCACTAAGTATATTTCTCTAAACTTTCTGTGTTTTCATACACATCTCCATTTTCTCTTTGCATCTATTACTGACCACTCAGTCTGATTAAAGTCAAGATTGAGTAATCTCTATTGTTCTTGTGCTTCTACATACTACTGCCCTGCTGCTGCTCTCTCTCACTCTGCATATTGTCCTCTGCTGCTCTTTGTTCTGCATACTACTGTTGCTGCTCTGTCTCTTTTCACTTTGCTATTTTCTATCATTCGACTGGATGTTTCTAATTTAGCTTTATAGTATCTATACACAATATGCTCCAATTATTGTTTATGTACTTATTGTTCCTTATGTGTTTTATCTTATGGTTCTATTACCCACCATGTAATTAGCATGACCCCATAATGTCTTTCCCTTTTGTTAAGTTTGAATATGTACTCTGCTTTTCCTATGTGATTTCCTATAACTGCCTAAGTCCTGTATAATTAGCATGTCTCCTACTATTTTCCCTTTCCCCCTTAGTATACTATACCCCCTTGTTCCTTCTATGACTCTGGCATGCTCATCTGTTAATTGCTGTTACCTGCTTTCATTCATGCTTAACCTCCTATGTTATGAACCTGCTTCCCATGCTACCTGAATGCTATATAATCCTGACTCTATTAATATATGATGTTCTGTGACAACTATGTGATAACTATGAGAATCTGTAACTCTGTTCTGCTGCTGACATCTAAATTACTTGTCCCCAACTCCTTACCCCTGTTTGTGTTTCCTCTTTCATGGGTTCTTTACCTACTGGTTGTAGTTGTATTTCTTCTCTCTTTAATTAACTGTTTTTACCAAAGTCCTTCATCATTTTCTGAAATCATCTTTTCAAAACTATTATTTCAAACTACTCTTTTCAAACTCAAAAATCCTTTTTTTTAAACTACAAGCACATCTCACTACTTTTAGTCTCTAAGTTCAGCCCCCTTCGTGTGAGCACTGCCTTGGAGATCCCTGAGTACCCATTGAACTCTGACACACAAGGCTGGCATTCCACACTGCACTTACTCATTCCTGGCTAGGGAATTTGGGTGTGAGCACTGCCCGGGATCTGCTGAGATCCTAAGGAATTATGACACACCTGGGTTACAAGAGGTCTTGGCATATGGCATGTTGGATCTGGTACTTGGGCCTACTGTTAGGCTCCCTATAGTGTAACTTCTTAATTTTCTTATTCATTTGTGTAATTTGTGCAACAATGGTCTGTAATAACTAAGTGTAAAAATAACTCTGGGGCTGGATAGTGAAAATGAGTGGGATTATGCATGTTTAGTATAATTCTGGGTAGAAAACATGCTTAGGATTTACTTTACCTGTGTGTGCAATAGAAATCCTGCTTAGGACATATCTACCATGCATTAGAAATCATGTCTTAGGTATATTTATGTTTGCATCTCATCACATGCATACTCACTTAGAAAATTCATGCTAAAAATACGTGTTATAATTACTTCTCACATAGTGACCCTGTTCGTAGTTAAATAGCTTGATGAAATGGTTGTTAATAATATCATCTCTTGCATATTCATGCCTCACATCTAGAAATCCTGTTTAGGTTCATAATAACAAGTACCCATCAGAAATTGCATTAGACATCATGTGACTTTAGGAATATTTGTTTGTTTTCAACATGTATTCAGACTCTTGTGTTAACTGTACTGCAAAGAACACCTAGAAATCATGTGCTAGGTTCGATAGTTTAATAAAACTGTATCCATGTACCATATGTGTAATAAGCAATCTCGCTAAAGTAGATTCCAACTGCCTAAAATGTTTCCTGTATTTTTAAAACCCAATCTGGTTGCATGCTTAACATCCTACCTACATTTAGATAACTTGCTCTATAGGATCTGCATATCTAAATAGTTGTTTCTCACCCCGACTAAGCCCGAAACAGACTCATCATGTCTATTTTCTAAGAAACAGCAATTGGAATGTTTTTCACTCGCCTAGGCAAGCCTTAGGTATCCATGTTTATTAAAATTGGTAAGTATTTCTGAACATTGCTTATCTAATTGCGAACTAGATTTAACAGTCTAAAACTGGTTATACACCTCTTCTAGAAATGAGACTTTCCTGTTACTGTATTCACATCTAGAAATCCTGCCTTAGGTTCTGAAATCTGAGACTTCTTTGTGTTTGAGGCGTGCTATTTACATGTCTAATTTGTGGAGGGATATGTGAGCCATGTACTTGTTTATGTGCATTCCCATATCTGTATGTCCTAACTATTTTTTTATTGTCGCTTAGAATTTTAACCTTCAAACCTAGGAGTCAGCCTAGTACTCGCCTTGTAGGAATAGTAGTCCTAAATACCCTCCAGGACTGATAGGATGGGACGAGTAATAGCACGCAATAAGCTTCGTGACCAACGCACGCATTTTAAATACCTTAGCGGGGTGGGAAGAGTAGAATATGGATATGATGACCGGTGCGCTAATACCACGTGTAGCCCCTCTTTGAGGAGTGACATACCGGGTATTGCACTGACGTGATCCATATTGCTTTAAACCCTAGGATATTTTCATTCAAATGATTTTACTTTGTTATTCTTTAAATTTCTTTTAGTAATTTAAGTATTTACTTGAAATCCCCTCTTACGTGAGCCTTGCTTGTCATTTATCATCCAAATTCACAAAACTACTTGGCTGGGACCCACAGTTGTGGATCTCGAGGGGTGCCTAATACCTTCCCCTCAGGATAATTTCAAGCCCTTACCCAATCTCTGGTAATGCAAACTAGTTTACGAGTTAATTATTCTAAGTGCCTTAACGCACCATAAAATCATTAGGTGGCGACTCTTCCTTAAACCTTTTCCTTTAAGGAGTTGTCCAAAATGTCATGAAACCCGATCTCCGTGTACCTAACCCGTGCGAGGAAAAAGGGGGGCGCGACAACATGGCGACTCTGATGGGGACATTCCCTAGGCTTTTACCATTACAAGTTGCTTTGTGAATTTGGACCTTTAATTTTGTTAAATTCTTGCACCTTTTTCCCATTCCCCGCTATATGCTATCAACTGTTTAATTTCGCAAAGTATTTATTTTGCCTAAACGAAATTGACATATCTTCATGTTTTCTTTGTAACCGCTTTCCATTGTAACTGTTGTATTTTCTTTCTTTACCGCTTTCTTCAACGTGAAAATACATGCCTATTTGTTTAAATGCTATTTATTGCATATCATGCTCCGCATTCATATTCCACTCGTTCCAAACAAAAATCCTATAGCAACGCTTACAATGAGTGGTTGCGCTATTCCAATATTACTACCCCCTAAATTCGGAAAGGCGTATTTGCGGTAAAACTAGTCGATCAGCGGTGCAGTCGACAATTCCGTGCCTTCCCCCTTGAGTTGTCCGCTGAAGGGTACCGATCTAAAACCCCATAGAAACCTTACTCTATTGTAATATTGCATGCATCATGGCTAAACCTAGCCAGGCTAATGTGTTGTCCGCACAATAGCCTTTAAGATAGCCTTGTCCAAAGTCCATTGGGTTTCCCTGGAACCCAAACGGACGCCTTCACGTTCTGTGCATTTATTTGGGGAAGTAAATGCTCTTTGATAATTATTGAAGTTAAATAGTCGAGTCCAGTGTTGGTAAGGGCCTAACCCTCTTTGTTTTGCAGAAATGAGGCACGAAACCCCCAGATTCAGCATGGTCGCCAATATCCACCCCAAATTGTTAAACTGGTGGGAGAATCTTCACTCCAGCGACAAAACACTCGTCAGGAAACACTTGAGCAACCTTCCCTCTCTTTTGGATATTCAGCCTAACAAAATGATGATAGAGGTACCTTATTCTGGGATTGCGATCGGTCGGTATTCCACTTCGGAAACAATGAAATGACACCGCTGCTGGAAGAAATATGAGGTTTGGCCGGTTTGGCTTGGGAATCTCCAGGGTTGCTGATGCCTGAGAATCGCACAGGCCGGGGTTTTCTCAAAATGTTGGGTCTGAAGAAAAATCCAGACTTGGTATGTTTAAAGGATTCGTACATCCCTTTTGATTACTTGTACGAAAGGTTCGGTCATAGAAAATCATACCGCACCTATCAGGACGAGTTCTCCCTCACTTCTCTAGGGCACATCCATCGTCGAGTGTTTGCTTTCATGGTCTGTTTTTTGGGTTTAATGGTGTTCCCGACAAAGAAGGAGAGGATTCACACTAGGTTGGCCATGGTCACTAAGACTTTAATGGAAGGGATCAACGAACATGACTTCAACATTGTGCCTATGATCATTGCAGACATATACCGAGCCTTAGAAATGTGTCAACGGGGAGCAAATCATTTCGAAGGTTGCAATTTATTACTTCAACTTTGGCTCACTGAACATCTGCAAAGGGGTGACTACCGACAAGACATCCATCGAAGAATCTGGGATGACCATATCGCTTTCCACCACCCAAAGTGAATGAACTATATTCCAGACATGTTCGCTCAACCGGAAAATGCCGAGGGATGGGTTGAGTTACTGGGGAATTTGACCGAGGACCAGATTCAATGGATGTTTGAATGGTTCCCAATGGACGAATTTATCATCCGATCCCGAGACGCTTCATTTTTGATATTGATTGGTCTGAGGGGAACGTGACCTTACGTCCCTCTCCGAGTTATGAGGCAAGCAGGGAGGAGGTAGGTTATACCTAGGGTTGAGAAGATGAGACATCTTTGAGCAGACTTCTAGGATGATGGCAGCCCTCACAAGTGCCAAGCCCAGCATTTGTGGCACTGCAAGATTGTACTTGATAAAGACACCATCGAGCCAGACAGGTATCATGCCGGTTGTACTCCTTTCTATCTAAGCTGGTTAGAAGAAGATATGGAGGGTCAATTCGAGCTAGGATTTGCTCAGGGTCACCGGGTCATAGATGAGAAGGCCGAAGTGCAAGTTAAATTCAACAATCTACTCAAGAGGCTCCGTGAATGTGAGAATAATCATCACCAGATACACGACTCCATCAAAAAGCTGATTGAGGAAAGGAAGGATATGGCTATCAGCTCCAACAAGAGGCTAGGGTACTTGGAGCGAGGTATAGTCGAGCTAGAGGAAAAGTTCATCAAGAGGATCGAGGACTGCAAAAAGTCTGAAGGAGCTGAAGGAGGATATCAAGCCAGGACCTAGTTACTGCTGGGACTTCGTGAGTTGGGAAAGCTGATCGAAGGGAGCAGGAATGCCGAATCTAGGGAAGGTCCTTCTGGGACCAAGTAGATATGGGTGTCTTTTATTTTGTCTCAATTGATGTAATAAGGCCATTGGCCATTAGTGACTTTTATTTTTCGCATATTTAGAGTCATTTTTATCATCAATAAAATGAGGCATTTAGCATTTCAAATTCTCCAAATTAATTTGTCGCTAGGCCTACCTAGGGCACAAAGAGGTTTCCTAACTGAGGATGCGTTTTACATTTTCGCATTACGTGTTTAAATTACCGCAATATTCTTTATAATCCTCACTGACTTCGTTACCTTTTTTGTTTTTCGTTTATTTATTATTCCCCTCCCCAAAGGTTAGTTCGTGCATTTTGGCATCATCAGTCTATCGCACAAGATCCAAGGGCCCTCCTCCTCCTCCTCCTCCTCCTACTCCTCCCAGGGGCAAAGATGTCACGCCCCAAAACTGAGGGACACGACCGGCACTCAACCGGAGGACCCCGGTCAAGCGGACCTGGAATTTGCCTTTCCTATCCCACGAGTTACCCCATGATTTCAATATACATTATTCATGTGAAATAACCATTTAGACTTAAGAATAAACTTACAACTTGGATTAATTTCTACTTTTTATCATTTCCAACATATTATACCAAATACTTACAAAATACATACAACATTTACCAACGTGGATCACGATTC